>PNEQ01130417.1:9487-62187 GCA_003012365.1 Medauroidea extradentata | reverse complement strand
TTTTTTATCTTTTCACTCACTCTCGAAAACTCCCCATCACATATTCACAGTATTACCTTTCTCTTGTTTTTCTTTCCATGGCTTTTTTCTATGAGTGTAGAGAGGGGAACTTGGAGGGGGAGGAGGGGTAAAGTACAGCACAGTAAAAGGACAAGGAAAGAAGAAAGAGTTTTATACACTTTCCCAATTCTCTTCTTCCAACCTCTTTTTTTTTTTTACTGTATTATTTTCCGTTCTGAGTGCGCAAGTCATTTCCAAGAGAAAGTTTACTTTTCGCTGTTTCAATATTCTGTTTCTCATTTCGCGAAGAGCAAAAAAACAAGCGCACGTATATGACGCAGCCATAAAAAAATAAAAATGAGACAAAGATGAAGCACAATAAAACTGGGAAGTAAAGTAAGGCAAGATAAAAAATGTGTGTAAAGATAATAAAACAGTTCCGCGTAAAAGAGGCGAATTTTATGCTGTTATATAGCAGAAATTGAATTTTGATATGAAAATAAACATATTGCACACATTGCACGGCGTTTCTTGCATGCGAAGCGAATAATGAAATGTTGGTACCCTCTTAAGATATGGGGAATGTTCGATTCGGTAAGTTTATACCCACTTTTCTAAACGATGAAACTTCGTTAACAATTTAAGAATATATATATTCAAATCGAAATGTAATACAAAAACTTAAATTTAAAACAAATTAACGATACCAGGGCAGTTGAGTCACAATCAACAATTATTATGAACCAACATCAGAGTGGACAAGAACACAAATTCTCCACTGTAAAAAAAGTTGAGGTAAATTTACTCTACATGTAATGGAAGCTAATTACCTCTACAAGTGAGGGAAAATTACTCAACATGTGTCAAGGAAAGTTACTCAACTGGTAATGTAATTTTTCATTACATATTGGCGCAGTCCTCTAGGACAATTTGACATAACGCGCGAGCGAAACTTCCAAGTGGCTTATGTGGCGAAGACACTAACTTGCGGAAATTTCCACGTATATTCGGAAATCAGATTTCCCTCTCAATGTTGGGGAATATTACCATAAATATGATGAGTAATATTACTAAAATTTTTTACAGATACGCCTGGACAATCGTATGAGAAGTTTACTGTTTAATTGACTTCATATGCTATTTGCCAGTCGAGTGGTATTTGGCGTACGATTTGTTGTTTTCGTATGTACGATCCATGTGAACATGGGGTGGAATCTTTTACGAGAAGAGTTGTAGCAGAAATTTTAGATGAGGTTCACAGCTGCTAGGGTGTATTGGCGTAACAATTATAATTGTATCCTCTTTGTAAAGTAAATAACAGCATGGCGCATTTTTGTCGTTAGGTTTGCAAACACGTGAATATTGCTTTACTAGGTTGTATTAAACATTTGTTTTGCAAATGGACGACTTGAAAAGAGGCTGAGCTTCAGTTTAGTGTGGGATACAAATCATACTTCCATGGATACCGCAACCGAATATAACCTTCATTTAGGTCTTTAGCTTCACTTTTCCCGATGAGATGTATGAGAAAATTGATTATTTGTTTGGGATTTGCCACTTTTTCAGGTAAACATTGATCTTATGCATCTGCGTATCTTAACCATGAAATTGAAACTAATATTTTTTTACCCTTGCGTGCAAGTCTTTGAGTGCAAAAAATGTTAGGCTTCTGCCATTCCCAACTAACAAATCTGCATGTTTGTAAACAAGCTTTGTTTTCTACAGTACTCTTTCCCTGCGATGTGACGTCAGAGGGCGTGTACTTCAAGTCGTCCATTACTTACAAACACGAAAAATGGTGAAGAAGAGGCCTTGTTGCGTGCCGGACGCACTGATAAAGTTTCTGTCTGCCATCGTTTTCCAGTTGCTAATGAAGATGTATTTTATAAACGGATTAAAAGGATAGAAAAATCCGAAACTTGAAGATGTTGAGAAGAAAAAAGTACACGACACGTATCTCGTTTGTGGCCGGCATTTCAATCAACACTGCGAAAATTTGGGGATTTTTTTTTTTGGTATGAATTTTGTCACACGTACGTGTTAACAGTAAATGTACTATTGATAAATGCATGTGAAACTGTAATGATAAAGTTATTCGTGAAAGTTGGATGTTTCATTGCACCTATTTCCCATTCTATATCTTTATTTAACCTGTAGTGTTATTAAGATATGTAAATATGTATATATGTACATGTGCATACATGTATTTATTTATGTGTATATATATATATATATATATATATATATATATATATATACACACACACACACACACACACACACATACTAACGGTCCCTTTGCGACTTCGCCCACGTGTACTATAGAAAAGAGTAACTAACTTTTAATAACGTATTAATTGATGGTGTTACTATAGTGTCTCTGTATATCTTTAAAACAACAAATACAAACAGCTTTATCCAGTCCACTTCGCTGAGCGTACTTTAAATGCAGAACATCTTTGTCTTTAATTCATTTTTATTTTCTCTATAAAATAGCTGCCCGACTGCGGCTTTGCCCGCGTGAAATTATGTAATGTAAACAGTAACTCTGGATAAAATATGTGATGAAGGCATTTAACAGCTAGCATACTCAATAACAGTGAACTATAAATTGTCTTAGCTCAGGTCAAAGAGCGCGCGCAATATGCTCGTACGATGTCATAGTAATTCCCATCGCAAAGTCTTGGACGGGATACGAACCCGTAACCCCACCCTTCCCACACCACAAACTATATACAATACCAGAGTGAATGCTTAAAGGCTGCCCGTGATAATTCTTTGGTATGTACAGTCTACAGGTCAAAGAGGCTTTACTTGTGAGTAGGTTGGCAAAGAGAAACAACTGTTGAATTATTTCTCCGTGATCATTCTCCTTTTTCGGGAAACTGTAACATTTTACTGCTTTTCACATCCTTAATTTTCGAATTTCATAAAATCATGAATTTGATTTGTAGATATTTATATAAGCTTTATTCTTATAGAAAAATCATCTCGATATATCAACGTGTATAAGCTGTACAGATGATTATTTGAAAACACATTTTATTTTTTAAAAGCTTTCAAGGACGAATTTCGAAAAATTTAAAAATTCTGTTTAGATATTTACTTAAGCATCATTTTAAAGAAAAAATCACCTCAATACCTGAAATGGTTAAGGAGAAATCACGGATTGATGAAAAACACATTTTACGGCTTTTCACCCCCTTAATTTTCGAATTTTGCAAAATCGAAAAATTCTCAAATATGCATTTGTTTGGGCAATATTTTGAAGTCAAAAAAATTATGATAGCTTTCCCGGTTAATGAGATATCAGGGATTCTTTGAAAACACATTTCACCCCTTTTCACCCCCTTAATTATCGAATTTCGAAAAATACATTCCTAGTGGGTGCCTACGGGGCAAGGGGAAGGTTCCCTCAAAATTTCAGGTTCTAGGTCTAGCGGTTTGGGCTGTGTGTTGATGAGTGCGTGAGTGAGTGAGTGTGTCAGGACACTTCATTTTAAATATTAAGATTATATATAATATGTAAAACAAAACCGGCCAGCTTTAGTATCAGTAATGAAGTTACTAGAGTAATTATATTTGAAATTCCCGCCTTACGTTATTTTAAATCGCCCGCCTTAATGATAGTTAAGGTTCACACGCGCTAGGTTCGCTGCTAACTCAGTTATCATTGCCATCATGGAAGATACCCTTCTGTAACTCCCTCTGTATTCTATGCACGCGAATACGGTCGTGTACGACTTGACCATTCGCAATGTCGGGCGAGTGGTCAGAACCGAGTGACTTGGCTGTGTCGCATACGACTAAAGCAGGATTTACAACAATCCGTCGTGTCCGCCCGTCCGCCAGTTTTTTGACCTGTTCCGTCCGTCAGAAATGCTAGCGATTTACAAAAACCCGTCATCCGTCCGTCGTTATTCCTTTAATTTGCAATGCTACCAATGTGCAAACAGAAAACTTCTGTGGAATATAAAAAAATCCCTTAAATATATTATTTATTTTTACAGATTTTTACTCAATCTATAGCTGCTTATAATTACAAACACTGTTCTTCGTCACAAATAAATTTAACGAGTGTAAGTATTTACTAATTAAATTACTTATGGTGTAATGTGAGTAAGCATTATGTAAAAATAATCTCGGTTGGTGTTTTAATTTTTCCCAGATGCCAAAACTATCACTATCGTATTATAAAATATAATTTGCAGCGTCATCTAATAAATATAAAAAAATTCACAACCTTCTTAATAAAACAAACAGTTAAAACGATCGTCGCCATCCTTAGAAGGCTGTAATTTCACCCGTCCGCCCGTGAAAAGTTAAAGCTTGGCAAGCTTTCGACGGGTGGACGGATAGAATTATTCCAGACACCTGATTGGCTAAAAGTCACGTGATCGACGGACGGATGACGGACGGACAGACGCGACGGATCGTTGTAAATCCTGCTTGAGCTATGAAAGTGGCGGAGTGGGTGGAAGTATCATTCTTGTAATGTTTAAAGGGTTATTGTTTGTTGTAATTTTAATTTTTATGCTGTCATGTGTACATAGAGAAACAATTAGTACTGAACGAATCTGGACGCACATTGTCCGTGTTTGGTATTGTGAATGTGATACCAAAAAATAAACAAAATTAACTAACTACGTATGAAAATATGTGAAGATTTGGGATTGGAATTTACTAATCGAAGTTAAATGGCTTTGCAGCAAGACTGCCTAACACATACCTCTAAATCCCCAAATATACAAGTAAAATGCCAAACTCACAGCTTCTAACACAAACAGCCTCTACCAAAAGTTTAAGGACACCATTAGATTTAATTAACAAAAGGTTTGGCTTTATAATTAATCCTACAGGACTTGATTATTAATGGCACGTGTATAACTTTTTCAGGCTACGTTCAGGGTTTATTTGTAATTTTTTTTAAATAGGACAGTTTGTTTAGTTGCTACCCTTAAAAATAATAATAATTGAACTTAAATGTATTTCCGGAGATGTAAAAAATCAAACAATGGCTTCTGTTTATCTTAATTTTTGGGCAGTAACATAAAACCCTAAGGAATAATTACAACCATAGAAAAACTCTCTATATAGTTTTATTCTACAAAAAAAATTGCATTTATCACTTACAAAATAACTATAAAAGATGTCACAAAACTGGGCAAGAGGACAATATTTGAAATTATCGCACCGAGCGAGATACCGAAGCAGGAGTGATTTCACGTTGTATGTACATGTAGGCCTATCAACATACTTCGACTTCGATATCTCGCTCGGTGCGACAGTATAAGTCATTGCGAAAGACTGTCCTCTTGCCCAGTTTTGTGACATCTTTTATAGTTATTTTGTAAGTGATAAATGCCACATTATTTTATTGTAGAATACAACTATAGAGTTATTCTATGGTTATAAATACTCCTTAGGATTTTATGTTTCTGTCCAAAAATTAGGATAAACATAATCAATTGTTTTATTTTTGTAAATCTCCGGAAAAACATTAAAGTGTAAAAAATAGGTACTTAAAAAAATATAACTTCTAAACAAACTGTCCTATTTCCATTTTTTTTTTTTTTTTTTTTTAGAGAAATTAAATTCTGAACATAACCTGAGACTGTTATCCACGTGTCATTAAAAATCAGATCCTGAAGGATTAATTATAAGTCAAATATGTTTTGTTAGTTAAATATAATGGAGTTCTTAAACTTTTGGTAGAAGTTGTATTTCGTCGTGTAGACTTTGCAAGATGGAACAATATACCTCATAAAAATAATGTTTAAATATTACGTCAAGAGTTCTATGGCACCGCGCAATCATATGCAAATAAAATAATACTGGCATCGCTACCAGTCCATAAAGAATAATCAGGCGCACAAAATTCACCTACACTCATTAGGCTACAATACAACAGTTTGAGTTTAAATTATCAAGCCTTCTAATTCATGCTTATAGACATAACAAACTGTATTTGCATCAAAGACGTTTAAACTTTAAACAGGATGCGCCATAGAGGTTACAACACTAACTTCTGAAATGGTGAGCTGTGATTGGCCAGTACAATGAGAGTAAGGTAATCACGCCAACAGAATTACATTTCTTTTCTAAATCCCTCGTGCCATACGACTGGATCGTACGGAATGCTGGGAACGAAATCGCACGCGACTTCAGCGTACCAAATCTCGCACACACCAACTCGCATTCGATATCACCACTCGACTGAAGTCTTAATAGACTGAGAAATCGCACGATTTCCAGCATAAGGCCCTAGGGGAAGTCCATCGCCAGCTAAGTCCCTTGCGTTCAGAGGAATCGACGCATGTAGTGAGTGAGCTTCACGTAAAACAAAATAACAATAGTTGAACTCCCACAAGATGACTGGCAGAGTGACAACTGTGTTTACATGCTCGAAATTACTTGCCCTGACAACAATATTGGTAGCTGCATCTGCATTCAGGAGGTATTTGTGAGGATTTCAGAAGTTAACACATTCTTACAGAACACATGTTTTGTGTCATGCTAAAACCGACGAGGAGGAAAATTACCATCAAAGCTTTGTTTAATGACTTGAAGTACTTATATTAGACTACTGATTTGACTTGTCAGTAGGTGCCAAGAATGGAACAATGTTTTGTAACAAAATTTAAAATTTTTGTAACGAAATTACTTTGTAGTTATCTTACCTTAACCGACGTAAAAATATCATTTCAGGTTTGATTCCATATACCTCATGTCATTTACTCTCGTGAATTAATAGTCGGAGTTCTTAATATAATAACTGCTGGATAATATAGTAATAATGTATTCTCATCAGTTACGAGTTACAACGACTCGCAACAAACCATACACTCTGCATAACGGACAGTCACACAGTGACGCAGTGACGGCACACAAAATAGACAGAACAGTGAAACAACACATGGTGCCAACTTTACACCTAGAATTACCATAGAACATACATAACGAAAAGAAAAACCAGCATCAGGATGTTATCAGCAAATATATAACTTATACATTATATACCATGTTTCCCCCCCCCCTTTTTTTTTTTTTTCGTCTTTCTTCCCACAACGACAGTATTTCGTGCCGGAATGTACTTGTGTTTTATTGTTCGGCTGTTCTGCATATAATAATATTCCTTTATGGAATTATATGTAGTCAAACAGCTAATACTGGCATTTTTCATTTGTTTTATTGTGGGGTTTCTCTGCAAATAAGTCACGTGTCCACAAAAACAGTTCAGTTTATAGTGATTAATAAATTATTCCTATTCGGAGAGCAGGTATTCCTAACGTGATTTTTTTTGGAAGTATACTTGTTGAAACTGTTCCATCGAGGATCAGTGAACAACCGCTGTTAATCAGAGCGCGTTCACTTACTTCGCTTTACAGAAAACACAACATCTATTGTCATCGTGTAAACGAGGATTTAGCAACGGAAAACGGTCGAGAACAGACATCGGCATCTGCCCTTTGTGCGCGAACACTTTGCAGAGCAGCTTTCTACTTAGACGCGAGTCAAAGGCTGTCAACTGCACAGCTTACATTACACGCTCAGTAAGCCGAGCGAGTGTTGAATGTGCACGCCTTCGCAACTGTTCGTAACTACAACCGTTACACAGGCACGCGAACACTTGTGAACGCTGTCACGGAGTAGATAACTCGATACTGGGCCGGGAAATCACGGCAAAGGCTCGTCATATCTGTCTCACGCATCCCCGCCGTGTTCTTTTCAGTCAGGTCAACCTCTTGGGCATCGAAATGAAGTACCTATACCTAGAAACCCTATCGTTATCAAGGATGAGGTTTAAGGTTCTTATCTACCTGCGCATGGAACGCACTGCAGCGAGTTACAAGAGATCATATATGGAAAAACATCTCAACGTGAATTAAGTTTGTATATTTATGAAAAGAAAACACATTTCAAACAGTGTTTATCTCAGTTTAAAAATTAGGACCGCTTATTGGAAACACGATTTTCAAGACTCTCTAAATGGCTAAAAACAGCTTTTTTTTTTTTTTTTTTTTTTTTAACTGCCGTATCTAAGAAAATTTCGACCGTATTCGAAGAACACAATACTAGAATTAAACGTTGGAATTTGAATCACGAGTATCGCAAATAAAATAATACGGTCACAGCTTAAAGTCCCATAGGAAAATGAATAATAGTAAAGCTTTGCGCGCCAGTTGCTGGGTTTGCGTGTAGAGGCGATAATGCATTATGTAGGCCGACCGACGTCACCCTTAACGCTCCATCGGTTTTCTGCCTCACATTCACCAACGCAGCCTACATAGATAAGAACCTTAATACCAAGCTCTTTTGTTACTGCCTTTCAGCGATATTAAATTTTTACGCCTAAACGAAGGCAAATATAAAAAATCTATTTTGCAGTTTTGTTTTAAACCGTGTGAAGAGATTTTGGTTAGTACTCGACATCTAGCGCTGGTGAGAGGTGACGTGATGTGAGTATGGAGCTGAGCCGGAGTTAATAGACGGGGGAAACGGTAGATCCCCGAGAAAACCCGCCGACCAGCGGCATCGTCCGGCACGATTCCCACATGCGAAAATCCGGGGGCCGACCCCGCCGGGGTCCAGGTGGGTGGCGAGAGGTCTGACCCCTCAGCCGCCGCGGTCCCCAAGGCAGTAAGTACTATGGGTTTAGCTAATTACGCAATTTACGAAATTCTGGTTAGTTTACTTTTCAGTCAAAACCATATGATTAGAGACGGGAAAAATTCGCGGGTTCATTGACGTGTAAGCTAGCCTCCAAGAACATGTATGTATTCAAGCAGACATTATCTGCTCACTGGCTGCTCGATGACGCAGTGATATGGGCCTGCATTTAGCTGCTTATTAAAAACGTAATTACCAAGCTTGTCAAAAGTGGTAAAATGGCTTTTTTAGATTGCTGTATCTGGAAAACTACCTACCGTAACTGTAAAACAATACGATGGCGACCTGCGTTGCACTTTACCTCATACTTTCCACGAATAAAATAATAGGGTCACCCCTTAAAGTCCTGTTGAAAAACACTTTCTACGAAAACACTGCACGCTAATTTAGTCCTCTGCGCCTAGAGGCGAAGCGGTGTTGAACGCACGCACTGGAGTCGACTTATCGCCCTCCCCGTTTTCTTGCTTCAAACGAAAAAAAAAAAAAACACTTAGGTCCAACTAACTCTTAAGGGGTGTTTATCCCTACCACCTTGAATCTGTGCGTTTTTTTTCGATAACTAATATATTAGTGGGTGTGTCGAAATTTTTTAGATGATAGGACATGGTAGATAAAAGCACAAAATATTATCTTGCGTTGTTGTAACTTGAATACCTTAATTATTTTGAAACGAGAAACAGCAGACAATATGGAAAGTGGTTTTCTTACGTTAGCGATTATAGTTGATACAACACTAGCAGAAATCATTCCGTGTGTTTTCTTAAAAGTGAACTGAACAATAATCTGTGCTACGTCGAAGTGAAAAACGTAAAACAATTTCTTTATTCTTTGAACTATGACATAAACTATGACTGTTATCTGACAGGAAAAAATTCATCTCACGGCTCTTTCGCATGACCAGTATTGCTGCAGTTTACTTTCGAATGGTAGAATATCCGTTTAACGCAACGTTTACGATAAAACCGCGGCCAGTTTGACTTTCAATTTATTAAATTAACTTTTTCAGACAATACTAGTACAAATTTTAAATAAATTGAGATACGTATGCGAATTATACGATACCAAATATAAAAATATACGGGTTTTCCTACAAATAAATATACCTAGGATTTAACAGCAATTTGTTTTGATTTAACGAACATGTCATCCAGGAAGCGTAAATAATTTCGAAATAGCTACAGTATATATAACTTAGGTGCATCATTTGTTTATAAACTGTGTGATAAATTTTCAAGTGGTCAGTTCAATTTATATTGAATAAAATGCATGGATTCTCTACAAAGTAATTATATTCAGTTAATAAAGTTAAAGAAATATCGGCTGTTCTGAAATAGCTTTTACATCCTAAATTATATTACATGTGGCTCAGTTAATTTTAATGGTATCGCTTTTGGGCGAATACCATTTTTGTGTGAGATGAAGAAAATATTAGTTGCAGAATGAAATGAGGAAAAAAAAATGAAGTTATGTTTTTATTTAACCATCCAAAATGTTTCCAAGAGCTCAAGCTTGCATACAGATACAGTACAATTAATGGTTTTGGGCGGGGTTTTCGAGATGGGTGGTGATTGTTTTATAGCAATACAGTTTATAATAACATCTTAACATATCAGTTAAAAACAAACATACTAGCATACAAGGATAGAAGACATTTTAAGGGGGCAGGTAGGGTATCTAGACACAAGCACAAACCTTAATAGTAATTTACTATGCATTCGGGAAGGGTTGTATAAGGCTGTTACATGTAATTTAGAATTTTTACATATTTCCAAACCGATTGTTAAGAGGCTGTGGCATTCATTTGTTTTTATAAGTGTATTATAATTTATTGCCTGATTGATGAATATAGCACAGCCACCACCGATTTTGTCTCAGCCCACAAAAACGCTGTTTAAGTTCGCTATATTGTAATATTCACATTCATTATTCTGGACCCATGTTTCCGAGATACGTATACCGTCAACAGATTCTGGGCAATGTAAGGTTATGTCAATTTCATCAAGCTAAATTTTCATGGATCTAGCATCCATATACAACACAGTAAAATATATATTTTTTGGGGTGTTTGGTTGTGTGTACAGTAATCATTTAGTGTCTCATACCTCAGTTAAGTAACATGTCTCATATGTTTGTATGCTGAGCATTTCCTCATCTTCATGGTCGTCATCCATGTCTATTGTGGTTCCTTCTTCCTCTGGAGTAATTTGATATCTTCTGAACCTACTTTACAATTGTAAGACAGGTTGCAAATTAACATACCAAATTTTCAAAGTGAGATTGAACATAATAAAAAATTCAGATTAAACATTATCTTTATTTAACAATATTAAAATGCAAGAACATTTATTAAAAATGATTGCAACAAAACGTGCGTAGGTAAAAAAAATTAATTTAGACATTACTAAATTGTTTACACTTGAATCTAACAATCCTCAAGTTTTTTTTAAGATATGACTATAGTATACAGTTTTTCAAAAGATTTAGGTGACACACCTTTAACATTAAAAAGAAAGTCTCGCATTGAGTGACGGGACTGATCCCACCGTGCAAATGAGAAAATACACAACGCTTAAAGGCGAAATCAATGCCAATAACAATCAAAAACAACTTTAGCTCGTAAGCAGATTTAAATTACAATCATAACAGAGCAAAACTACAGCTTTAAGCATTATGCCATGCAACTGTCATAAACAAGCGGTACCACATTTGACATGCGTAGCATACTAAATAAGTTAACGCAGAATTGTAGGATCAACGAACAAATAGTCCAAAAAGATATGCAAATCAGAAATTACCTAACCACACTAATCAATTGCAGCAAACACTAACCGTAATTTATGAGCAATAAATACACAAAACTTTAAATCCACAATAAGGATAATAAACAATCAATTATTTGAGTGGAAAATTAGTCAAGTTACGTACGAATTGAGTACAACCCTGTTATCAATCAAGGTCAAACTGGATTCGTTTTCATTTAAACGTATAAATACGTGTAATGCTCCAATCGTCCTCAATTGGCAAAACTAAGCAAAGCATGAACAAAATAATCTCGACGAGACTACCAAAGGTTCAAATAAGAATACCCGTCAACGCGGTGCACAAAAGTCTCAAACACGAACAATACCATATTCAGAAATACAAGTTACAACAAACGGTCGATCAATACATTAAGACTATTAAACTCTAAACCCGAAAAGAATTTCCATAGACGGCTTCCGAAAGAGAAAATTTTGAAAACAGAAAAATACAAATATTTTTAAAAACTAACACAATGACGACAGCCGCCTTGCCGACATGGGGAACGAGTTCCCAATAGCTAAAACGACAAATGAAGCTATACACTTACATGAATTCCATAGCAGTCCAGGAAGAAGTGTGAAGCTTCACTTCACTTCACTTCACTCTATGTGGGGCACAGCCCCTGGCCTTGGCCGTAAGTCGTACAGCCATAAACGCAATTTAACTCTGTACGCTGTACGCACAGTCGAAAACGTACAAGAAAACGTGACAGAACACAAAACAGCACAAACAAAATGGCCTTAGAATTCAAAAGAATCCACAGCCAGGCTAATGAGAACCATCGAAGGCGAGGAAACTAGCGGTCAAAAGGGGTGCCGCACCAGCACCATGCGTGAAAGATAGACAACCGTCACCGACGGCGGCTATAGAAGAACTGAATTTTTTTTTTTTTACGTGAAAAGTGGCCTCTAGCTTTCGCCCACGGCCAACAGAAGAACTGAAGAGTGAAGCTAAAAGCTCACGAGAGCACACACCACGGCTTGGCCAGAGCCTATTGACGTACACGCATGCGTGAGGAAGAGTAGAAGGGGTGCAAAGAGAAAGTACAGAGCTAGCGTAGAAACAAAGAGGTCGCGTTCCGAGCCGATGAAAGTTCAAATAAAGTCCGCCGCGTGCCGCCGTCGCCACCACAGGTTCACTTCAGTTGACTGCACCCTGATGAGTTTTGTTGCCTCATTTTCGCGCACAAATAGCTTGCCGTCTTTGGGCCAAACATATTTGAACCCGATGCTTCTAAGGTCTCTTGCTTGCTTGAACAGTACCTTATTTGTTGCTGTCAAGTCTTCGTTTACGTACACTGGCCGCGATGGTGCGTTTATGCCTATGTCCACTGAGTACAGAGGTTGTTTTCTTTATCTTTTTGGCTTGCAGGATTTCTTGTTTTTTTTTTTTTTTTCTTTGTTCTATTTACGAATTTGACCAGCATTGGTGACGGGAGTTCAGGTTTGTTAGAAACTAACCTATGACTTACAACAATGTACCTGCTCTCTGTTTGGACATTTAGTATTTTCCCAAGTGATTTTATAATTTCGTTTGTGTTTTCACTCTTCAAATAGGGGACTCCGTGTATTTCAAGGTTATTTATACGTAAGTATTGTTTCATACTTTAATTTTCCGCTTTCAGTGACTTGATCTCGTTGTCGGACGCTTCTCTGTTGTTTTCAAGTTCGGCAACCTACTTCTGTAACATGCTGTTTATTTCACTCATTTTAGCAATTTCCTGTTTCACTTGGTGTAGTTTTTCCTTTATGTCGTTAGTGTTGTTTTCATAACATTTTCGTGCTTGTTGCTGTTCTTCTGCTCTTTCGTCCAGCTTCCCGTGTTTTGATAGTACTTCTGTCAGAGTTTGGTCCATATTGCTGCACTGTCCACAGTTGGTATCATTGGTATTTTCAGGCGTGTTTCCATAGGCATTTTCACAGTTTTTGCAGTACCACTTCTCTGTTTTGTTTTTTGCTTAATATCTTAAACTTATTTTTTACTGACGTTTGCACACACTATGTGAAACCATTGATCACAAGTCCCGTCGCACCCAACACAATCTTCCCCTGTTGCCACCTTCAAATTACACTCTCCGCAATCCACTCCCAACTTTCCCGCCGCCATTTTGTTTTCTCACAGTTGTCAGTGTATTGCACAGCCTTAAATGTCCTATAGTTATGTGGGTCGAACCAGATAAACAAAATTCAGTGTAGGCATATATGTTAGTTTGACTGATACTGGGCTCCACTTAATTTAACATGTAAACCCCTATACTTGCTCTCGCTAAGTCTCTGGGTAGACAGTTGGAAGATACGAGATAAAAACTGCTCAATGTAAGTTATGCCAGCTTAGGAATTCCATTCAATGAATCTTACACGAGTGTGCACTCGTATAAGGTTTCCCACACATAATAAAAGCATTTTCTCGCTGTTTAAAATGACAAAATATTGTGTTTTTATTGTCCTTTCGTAGTACGGAAATCTTGGTGCAGAATCTTTAAAAACTTTTTGGCGTGTGCAATACACATATTTATCTATTATTATGCTATACAAAGACGGTGTCGCCACTGAATGTCTACCTTACATAGTTAAACTATTTAAAGTCACTGCTAAATTTTGTATTTCAACCTTTTAATAAAATATTGCAGCGTGGCTAGTAAACTCTGTGTATCAATTATTGGTCTTGAAAGTTACTTCCTGACAGAAAAATATGTATTGTAAATTGCCTGTCGATATTGTTTAAAAATTTGTTTGCAAAAACTACTTATAAGAAATGTGTAGCCTACAAAAATCTTAAGTTCGCCGGAAATTACTTATCCAAAGATCACAACCTCTTAAAAGGACTTTTCTGGAATAAAGTGAATGTTTATATTAATTGCGTGCTTTAAAAGAAAGAATTATTACTGAACTGTTCATTGAATATATATATATATATATATATATATATATATATATATATATATATATATATATATATATATAATTATATACATATATATAAAGACACAGTTGGAATCATTGGTATTTATAGGCGTGTTTGCGTAGGCATTTTCACGGTGGTCTAGGGGTAAGATGCGTGGAAGCTAAGCACCTTCCCAGATATATTTTTTGTAAATAATTTCATGAATGCGTCCTTTATTCAAAAGTTATTTGATAATTGAGTTCAGAGTTATTTATGAAGTACAATGAACATTTAAACTTTTTTTTTCCTCATTGAACGTACAGCTACAAAGCTAGTCATTGTAATTTTACAAACATATACTTTGTATTTTATTACAAGGACAACCATTGTAGTTTTACAAGAAATTTCTTTGGCAACTGGGTTTCCATGGATTTTCTTTTTAAAAGTACAAACATTTTTTTACAGTGTATCGCCCAGTTTAATGCGACTCACCTGGTGTGTAACTGGCAATAATAGCTGTAATGGTGTTCCACACTGACACCATTAAGAAGCCCGGACTATATGCGCTGTAATGTCTTGTACTGAGACATTTTGACCAGAAACTGTACATTTTCGGACCTATGTTCATATAACATATTTAGTTCTTCTAAATGTTACGATTGTTTCCCCACAATATTGACGTTTAATTTTGCAACAGCCAGTATACTTACTATGCACGTTACAGGAGGTTTAAAATGTACTCTCTTGAATGTGAATTGCCCATATGAAGAAGCGTTAGGTCTCTGCGACTACCTAGAATACAGACACGAAGTTTGTGAGACAAGCAATGTAAAAAATGTTTATTTCTCAATGAATTAGTTTTCAATTAGCTTTTCAAATCACATATTAAACAAACGATCTGTATGTATTAAAAAATATTCCATCATTTCATTCACGAATATTTTATGTTTATAAAATATAAATTTTAACATTGCGTAATTTCATATTTAAGTAGTACACATGGAAACTGGCAACGTATTTCTGTGTGGAAACTTTCATTATGAAATTCCACGTTGTATACGCTACTTGAATTTGGAAATGTTACATTAAAAATGTGAATTGGCTGTGTTCCATTCGCCATTATAGATTTTTTTTATTTGTAGCTTTATTTCATTCACTCTGAGAAGAAAAAAATGTAGAACTCGCGATTAAACCGTAAATTCTCTTTGGTTTGCGATATAGAACAAGCATGGCAGTTGAACTTACAACGTGTAGCCTACCTAGGCCACGGCGGTAGAAGAACAGGTCCGGACACTCGCCTGGATATTTGACCCCCTTATTGTTTGGCTTTAGTTCACCAAGTTACCAAGAATATTGTGTTTTATTGGCGCTGATGTTAGGGCGGTCGGACTAAACTCCGCCCACTTCCTTTCCGCTAAGGTAAACAATTTATCAAAACGTATTTTTTTATCAATTTATGGAATATTTTTTTCGCTCACAAATTTAAGAAAAGGCTCCAGCAATCTTTATTTACTTTATAAATTTAACAATGGAAAAAAGTGGATGGAGTTTGAGTCCGACCGCCCGGAAAACAGCGCCAAAAAGTACGGCATTCTCGGTAACTTGACGAACTACAGCCAAACAACAAGGGGGTCAAGCAAAATACATTGTTAGATAGGCGAGTGTCCAGACCTGTTCTTCTACGACCGTGACCTAGGCCACACACAGTCAAACAAATTAATAATATAAAACAATTCGACTAACATAAATATACGTTAAAAGTTCAACTGCTAAGATTGAACTGTAGCACAATGCAAAAAGAATTTGTGGTATAACCGCAAACTCCAAAGTTTTCTTCTCGGAATTTCATGGAAACGAAAAGTAAAGTAATCCAATAAGGAAACTTGAAACCGAACGTTACGGGGTATGGAAAGGTACAATGTCGAGCGGACGGCTGAAATATACAATCGTCAATAAAATCTGAACTACTCATAAAATTTCGATGAGACATATATGTCGAGTAGCTATTTATTCAGTATACGTTTATTTATATAGTACTATGCGGTAGCATGTTTTACTATTGAGTAAAAAATTAAAAAAACTAATTTTTATAAAAATAAGGGCTTGAAACCACACACTCTACCAAAATAGAAACCGGAAAATTTTAAAAACAATTAATATGATAATAAGTAAGCCTCTATACCAACCGAACTAAAAAAAAATACTCGCGTTTTGATTTTAAAATAATTTTAACACCCGTAAACCTAACGCGCAGAGATTTTCTGATAGTAAAATTATTTTCAAATTAATACACGAGTGTCTTTGAAGTTCGGTTATTACAGAGCCCTAGATATGATTAAATAAAATGTATAAAAATGACTGTTTTCCATTTTTGTCGATTTTTTTGTTTGAAGCGTTAATTTTTGTAAAAACCGTTTTTAATTTTTTTACGCGAAAGTAAAACATACTACCGCATAGAGCTCTATAAATTAAGTTCCGCTGATAAAATAACTAACTACTTGGAAAAAAAATTTCATCGAATTTTGATGAGTAGTTAAGAATTTATTGAGTATTGAGTATTCCACTCCTCCGCTCGGCATCGTACCTTGCCATTCCCCTAAATATTTATTTTTAAATTGATTCCTGCTTCCGCCGCGTGACTGTGAACATAGTAAACAAAACCTTCAATTATGTGCTTTACATTGCAGCAATGTTACCTGAGTAGACAGAAATAGCCTACTTTTGCCAATAAGCTGTGCGTGCAGCCAGCTAGCTTCCAGGCAGAACTGTCAGAGTGCGGATAATTCAAGGATTAGGCCAAATTTGTGAAAACTCAGGGACGAAACTAGGCTTTCCTTCGCCCGGGGCAAGAATTGTGATTCTCTCCCCTCCCTCCTTTACATCCTTTTCCCATCAGTCCAATCAACCCAACAGTAATGGACGTATATTTTGCGCTCGCGTAAATAACAGCATAAAATTTTAAAAGAAATACATAAATCCTGTACTTACTAGCAATTTTTTTTTTGTCACCACAAAAGTATTTTCGTTGCCACTACTGAAATATTGTGGTCACCACAAAATAATTTTTCAGGGAAGACTTCCTACAACATTTTTCTTTCAGTGTAAATAAAAATGTTAGCGAAGTACAAAGTCTACTATTCTAGTAAGTAATGCGGTCTATCACAAAACAGGCTCTCTAGAATTCTGCATAAGACCTGTTCATCAAGCCTCAATATTTACCATCAACATTCACACCTATACCCACATTAGTATCTATAGTCAAGTATGCATATAAAATACTATTTTCACACCCATCATCCTAATACCTAGACCACTATCATCCATAATATCACAAAAATACTACCGCACCGTCATACTAATTTAAGAGCTTGTTCCCGAGTTTTTTTTCAGACTGGTGACACTAACTCAAATATTTTTTAACCAAAAGCTTTGAAAAAATTTGAGTCAATGTGCAGTCACACGATGCACAATATTGTGGATGCATTTTTAAAAACAATGTACCATTCGTCAGCAAAAAAAATATTTTGCTTCATTTTTGCTTATTTTCACGACAAAAAACGCGGTACTTTGGGTGACGAAATCTAAAAAACCGTTCAGTACAATTCTACAAAAAAATTCAGCTACAAATTATAACACATAAGTGTCAAAACTGTGGAGCAAAATTTTGATATGAGTATTAGGTAGTAATAAAAAAATATTTTATAAATCACTGCAAAACTCAGTAACAAGGCCTTAAACTAATATTGTAGCAAAGTAACTGTAGTGCTGCATTTATTTAGGGTTTTGGACTAATTTTGTATCACGTAAAGCACACAATAATTATTATTTGTATACAGTTGTAGGCCTATAATATACACGCATACATAATGATATGCAGGCATAAGCGAGTGTGGGCATGCTGACATACATAACATTCAGTCCTAATATATTAATGCTTAAGAACTTAAACGAAACGCATAATGATTATTATTTGAGTGGCTTGACTGTTCTTGTACTGCACTGCACAAGTTACCTTTGAAGTTGTCTGCAGATTCATTTTGTGGCCTTTAATGGACTTGACCTCTTCGTTTGCATGTCTGTGGAAGCAGTTAATGTGCAAATTAATGTAAATGAGGCACAAAGAGAAGCCGAAGAGATGCGAGCGGATATTGTATTCAAATTTAACTTACTCAAGCATGGACTTGGTTAATGGAAGCAGTTGGAAACTCTCTGTGAATAAGTAAATGCATTATTTTAGAAACCATTTACCTTGAGCCGGAGGTGAACACTCAACCTTTATATTGAAAGCAAATTCACTTAAAAAAAAACATCAGAACATTAGCTAGCTAGAATATTTCTGTTTCCTTACATCCTTTTATTCGGAGATATAGTTCTTTTTACGAACAAATGAAATTACTTTGGACATGTGAAGAAAAATTTATTTTATTTTACACGAGGTCGTGTCAATATATGATTATTTAAAAATGGGTACTGTTTTGTTTAACCCATGTACTTTATTCATACTTGCGCTCGTGGTTGCGTCTTTAAGAGTGCTCTGTAAACCTACTGAGGTTCTTAATGTTAATTTGGTCATGACAGCACGCTGCTAGCTTGTCATATTCTGATCACCTTTCTCTAACAAGAAATTAAGGGCGCGGTCTACCGCAATTTTCATCACCATTTTTTTTTTTTTATTTTGTATTTGTACCAGATATTTTCTTTCTTATTTTAGACACTAAACGTAACTAAATTTGGCTCTTATGAAATTTTGTTATCTCTCATAGTTTTCGCGTAATTGCTTGTTAAATTCGTATTTTGCACGTTTCCGTTTTGAAGACTACACTAAAACCAACTGATATACCAAACTCAAAAAAATCACAGTGGATAAAGACATTGCAGGCTACAATGACATGCTCATAAAATTAAAGAACGAAAATTATTTGAATTTTAAAAAAATGCTGAAACTGAAAATAAAAAATTTAAAAATTCAATAATTTGGAAAATTACCTGGAACTTTTCACTGACATCAATTGCCGCGATACACTAAAGCATCGGTAAGCTGTGGAGCAGACACACCAAAAAAAAATCACACAAGATTTATTGGGACACAAAATATCATTAATTTAAATAGATATATCAATAATATATATGAGTAGAAATTGTTATGCACTACGTTTACAAAGTACGTATAGCAACTATTATTATCCTATAAATATATTTGTAAGATTTAAAACGAAAAACGAGGGGCGCATGCGATAGATAATAGAAATGTGTGTACATAGTACCTGTCGTTGAAAAAACTCACACAACAGTTCATATCACTTGAAACGCAATTACATTATTAGCGACTTACGTGAACTGTCCATGCA
Organism: Medauroidea extradentata; assembly: GCA_003012365.1. Classification (NCBI taxonomy): domain Eukaryota; kingdom Metazoa; phylum Arthropoda; class Insecta; order Phasmatodea; family Phasmatidae; genus Medauroidea; species Medauroidea extradentata. Next base: position 42,484 of record PNEQ01130417.1, on the reverse strand, counting down.
TTTATTATCTATCGCATATGCCCACGTTTTCCGAAATATTACACGTATATTCATTAAATAAATTATTTTATACTGTTTAGTCAGTTTTAAATTGTGGTACATGAAAATAAAAAGATTTTAATTCAATTTCCTGCTTTTTAGTCTTGTAAAAATTGGAATATAATTATTTTACGTTTTTTACGTAAGTGAACTTTACGACGTTCCTCGTAAGTACTACACAGGTAACACGGGGTTTATCTATCTCGGCAATAAAAAAAACTGAATGTTTGTTTCCTGGCTCAGTGAATTAATCGTGAACTGCTCTCGTAGGGCGTGCAATAAAATACTGGTTTTTATTATTTTAAGAAAACGAACGTCGCATACTCTGGGTGCCTACTGCCGTCCGTCTTTGTTTTCAGTTTCACTATTCAGCAACATTATTCACGACGAATGATATCTTGGGGTGCCTACCGCCGCCCCTGATATCCGAAACAAATAGCTGAAAATTGGAGACCTTCGTTCTCCCTCGACGTCCGCGGCCAAATGCCTCGACCCACTTTCTCTATCGCGGCTCTTCCCTCTCTTGGCGGCAAACCACCCTCCCAGTCCAGTGGTCACGAGGGGGTGCCTCCGGCCAATCAGTGTCGAGCATCCTTCAAAGATCCGCCCTCAGAGAACAGATTCCGTCTCAATTCACTTCGCCGCCTTTTATTTTCAAATTGCATTTTTCATCTACAATTACATTTTAAATAAATCCCTAAAACTGCACGTTACAATTTTTAATTATTTTCTCTTATATTGCATTATTATACAGTTCTAAACAATGTTTAAGGTTTCTAGTCTTTACGGCATCAGGAAGATAGTTTAAAATCGAGCAAAATTTGTACCGAACGGTCAAACAGACAGAAGTGTCATAGTAAAAATGAGGGGTTGAGATTCATACTGTCCTGTTTCTGCTTGTTGCAGTAATTATTTTCATAAGTCTTAACAAGGGAATATATAAAAAATATGATTTGCAGTTTTGGTAAAATGGTTCTCTCCCCCGTTGGCGATTAATTTTTTCGAGAAAGTAAATTATATTGTGTACAGTCAAAGAAATAATGATTTAACTGTCTTTTCAGTCAAAACCATATAATTTCACGACTTGAAAAAATTAGCCATTATCACAAAAAATCATTTCAAACTAAACTGCCAAACAGATTCGTGGCATCTGTTGTTGTTTAAGCTTAGAACATGAATTATCGCAAAAACATTACAAGTAAGATCTTACGGAGTATGGAAAGGTACGATGTCGAGCGAACAATTTAAATACTCAACCGTCAATAAATTTGAAATATTTTTCATCAAAATTCGATGAGATTTTTTGCCGGGTAGATATTTTATCAGCGGACGTCAATTTGTATAGCGGTAGTATGCTTTACTTTAGAGTAAAAAATTTGAAATCAGTTTTTTTTAAATGAAGGCTTCAAACCACAAATTCTAAAAAAATAAAAAAATAATTAAAAAAATGGAAAACCGTAATTTTTTACTATTTTTAATATGATAACACCTAGGCCTCTATAATAATAGAATTTCAAAAATATTCGCGTTTTCATTTAAAAATAATTTTAACATCCGTATACCTCTCGCGCAGAGATTTCCGGAGAGTAAAATTATTTTCAAATTAAAGTGCGAGTATCTTCGAAATTTGGTTATTATAGAGGCCTGGATATTATTACGTTAAAAATTATAAAAATGACAGTTTTCCATTTTTGTCGATTATGTTGTTTGGAGCCCTAATTTTTGCAAAAAAAAAAACAGGTTTTAAAGTTTTACTCGAAATTAAAGCATACTACCGCATAGTGCTGTATAAATGAACGGCCGCTGATAAATTATCTACTTGGCAAACAACTTAATTTTGATTAGAAGTTCAGATTTTAATGACATCGTATCTTTCCGTACCCCTTAAGGCAGCCACCATGTGTGAATGTTTTTTGTGCGCATTCCAGTTCAAGAAGTGCGGAGAGTTAAGGATGACACAGCGCGGACATCACGTCTCACCCTGGCTTCTAGGCGCAAGTCAGTGAAAAAAATAAACAAATAAGTTTTTTCGTAACACCTGCAAGTCAGGATTTCTACATAAATATTTTATAAATAATTATTTTTATTTAGAAATCCTGACCTGCAAGTTGGGTGTTAGTTTTGGAAAAAATATAGCACCTTTATTGCGGATGATACAATTTCTAATAACGTGAACATCTCATAGGAAACTAATCGTTTCATAACAGTGGTAACTGAAAATGCTATAATTTATATTTTATTCACATATTTTAATATTTTTGAAGTCATAATTACAACCACGAGCGTAATCTTCTTGCTACAAAAAAAAAGAGCCTGAGTGCTTCGTCATTTAGTGTTATCTGAGTAATTTTTTCTGTGATCCGTGATTAATGCAATTAACCCTTGAAATAGCACTAAAAGACTCTCATTGTTGAAGATACAAGCTAAGTGGGAAGATGATGAAGCATGTAGAGATAGTCGCGAAGCTGCAGTAAATTATCGCTTCTAATAACAGATAAAACACGCAGCAATTTCGTGAATCTTTTGTGTGGTTTTACGGTCGCTTGTGTTCGCGTCGACATTAAATTTCTGCCGGCCAGGGAACAATAGCGCCACTTGAAATTTTACGGTCGGCTGTAATGAGTGTGTGCGGTAACAAAAACAAAATATCCATGGTAACTGCGTAGTGGCATTAACTGCTCACAATAATTGTCAAATGGCAATTTACTGGAAGGGCCGCTTACGCGGTACGATAACTTTTGGTTGGACGATGCACACCAAAATATATACTTCATACACTATAACTACATAGTTTAAAATTGTCTGTGAACGTCACTGATTGGTTACATTACGTTTCTTTGTAATTACACTCTAAAATACGAATCAGTGGATACAATCAGTGAAATGTTAATCACTGACATTCCAGTAACAATCTCTTTCTGACTGACGAGTCTGTATAATTCTCTGAAAATTAGTTAACAGGGCAGGTAAGAGAATAAGTTGAATTCACGTTTAAATAAGTATCATATGTTCAATAAAACAGTCAGCACGGTTTTACTAACTGGAGCTCCTCATTTTTTTTACCAATATGGCTGGAATTTCACCTAAAGTGGTTTGTTCCTCACTACACTGAAAAAAGAGTATAGTTGCAGGTAGCATACTTGTGGTAAAATAGGGACAACAAAACAGTTTGGTTGTTGGTACTACTCTGGACAGTTCCTTCAATAAATGTTTTGTAGAAGAAAAAAAAATCTTGTTGCTTTTACACACCAGATGGTAACTTCTACAAAACAGATTGTTGAAGGAACGGTCTAGAGTAGTACCTACAACCAAACTGTTTTGTTGTCCCTATTTTAACAGAAATATAGTACCTACAACTATACTCTGTTTTCAGTGTAATTTAAGTTTACAATGTAACTAATTTAGTTTGGCGTCATTTACATAAAACTCTTAAATTCGGATGTAAACATAGATACATGTTTATGATAACAATTAATGAAAAGAGTACTTGAAATTTTAACTAAACAGGCATTATTGTTTATTTATTTCCTTTAAAAGTGGACTTAACACATATACACGCATATGTGGGACGTTTAAATTGCGATACTGGTGTTTTCTTAATATATTTGTTGAGAAATTTTTTAGATATTTGAAAATAGGGATTGTGTTCGCATTCATCATGGAGTCACAGTAAACATAATTAGGAAGAAGCAAACATAAAATATCAGGAATTATTGACGTACAGCGTCAATACATGAGATAGTATCGTTTTGACAATTTCCCATATGCTGAAACGCTGTTACCGCATTCCTACCCATCCCCAAGCGTAGTGAATGAGTCATAATTTATTCAGTGCGATTCCAGTTATAACGGTTTTATATCCCGAACGGCTCAGTGTTTGCTAGCCAACATCACGTAATTTAGTAGCTTTGTTTACTTTGTTTGAATAACGAAGTATATATTTTTATGATTCAATTTTCGAGACGGGAATTATTAATATCGTTTGCTGTATTTAAATATGACGTGAAGTGTTGGTTTCATGGTCTTGCTGTATGATGACGTCATGCACACAATATTGAACGATGTGAAACAAAATAACTGTCAGTGGTCTGTCAAATTTACGAAATATTTTGTAATTTTAGGAAATTTTTTTTTTTTGAAACAGGATGCAGAAAAACATTTTTGTATGCTTACAAACATTTTCTGTCAAATTAACTATACGTTTGTTAACCTGCAATAATGTTTTTGGAAACTAGTTTTCAAAGGTTTTTTTTAAGTACTTAATATGTTTGACTGTATATGAACATGTTTGTATGCGCTGTAGAATATTCGCACTCTAGCAAAGCGAATCGATTCCTACTCGCCGACATATTGAGATAGGCAGGGTAACATCAGCGCGTTATTGCTTCCACTGTTTGTTTGCACGCAGTGTTTGTTAACGCAGCTCTGGCCAATAAGCGAGCTGGAACCAGACAAGTCACAGACTTCGTGGCGACCGACGTATGACATAACTGCGCTGACTCCGGACATGAACTACAAACCTCTACTGTACATTTCTCAACGCCAGGCATAAAGAGCGTTCAAAAGGGAAACAATTCTAATGATATATTTGTATGAGAAAGTGTTAGTTTTGTTGACGTTAAGCCTACTTTACACTAACGATAACATTGCTAATAACAAGTGTTTTCAGCAAAATTATTAATAATGTTGTAAAAATGCTTGAAAATGTTTGACATCATGTTATCAAAATTGTTGCCAAAATTCTGTTATTAACTTTGTTAATATTTATAAAAAATGTTAATAGCATTTGTTACTAACATTTTGTTGAAAACATTTGCTAGCAACAAAAGTTATGAATTTTAGAAATGTGTTAATAACTTTGTCACCAACATTTTTGATAACATTATTATGCTGACCCATTCCAAGGCGGTCTAGATCATGGGATATTGGTAACAAAATGTTACTAGATCAGCAATGTTGTTGGTATTTTTGTCATCAACATTGTTACAAACTTCCGGCCATCATTATTACAACTTTGTTAGTAACATTAGTGTTTTAGCAATGTTAATAACACATTTGCTATCAACACTATTATGTACCAAAGCGTAGAATTTGTTGATAAATTTTGTAACTAACATTTTGTATTAAACATTGTTACTGTTATTTTTTCAGTGCTAACTGAGCTTGACTTGAATGTACATTTTCCTCTTTCAAAAATAGCTCAGCAAGTTTTCCCACAGTGGCATTTCAAAGTCCAAATCTGCATGTTTTCACTTCATACACCTCCGCGAAAACCAATCGACATAATGAATCGAAATAATTCATAGTGAAAGCACATGTCAGTGGCTGGGGCTTTAAGTATATAAAAACCCAATACAAAATATTTTCGTGTTTCAAAAAATTTCTAAACGTATAACAAACGGTTACAGTATCAACGTGATACAAAAAGAAAGTTTTGTAAAATTTATACAGAACCATTCTTTACACTTGACTTCGGCGAACGCAACAAAAATACAAACGACTGTGTCTTTGATAAAGCGCGAAGATAATGTATATATCTTCAATACTCTTATTGCTATAGTGATAGTAATATTAACCTTGATTTATACGACGTTACCGCGGATTGCGTACATGCGCCTGAAACACCTTGAACGTCCTATTATGAGGTCAGTGATTTTAATTTCACTTCAATTTTCTTAAAATCTGTGATTACAGCAGTTTTTAGTATTTGTACAAGAATACAACAGTAGCATTGCGACTTTGACGTGCTCTTTTACGTAAACAGTGAAATCTTAAAAATAAACTTTATTTGAGGGTAACAACATTAATTTAATGTCTAAAAGATGAACGTTGTTTGGTGCAAATATAAACTTAGTGCCTACGATTGTTTTTTTTTTTTTATTCCGGCATCCTTAAGCACACACAATTTTTTCTTCTGTCTTGTTTGCGTTCATTTTCACGGCACTGTAAGCCAGAAAAAATATCATTTGCGCCGCTTTATCCACTTCGCTGACTCGGCAGATTGTCTTTGCTGTGCAATCTACTTTAGTTCTCCGTCCTTTTATTTTGAGGCAGATTCTTGCGTTATCGTGGAATCACAAGACCACGACAGAGGCAACGTGAATAAAATTACATTTCTTAAAATCAGCTTCGAGACAGCTACGATGACTATGCCACAAAAGATCGCTATGTGATTCTTTTTTCGGACATTTGCGTTTTATTTACTTATCCACGCTACGGACTAAAATTTTCTGGGAAAAACGATGACATAATTTTGTGCTTCAACTTTGGTGCTGCTGATGAATTGCCAGTAAATGGTATTATATTTTATTTGAGTGCGATCATTGCTTGTATTCATATGAACATGATTCATGTCGAAAGTGTAATTTTTACTATAATTTCACATGTGAAATATCAGCGGGCATGAAAAAAATTAATTTGAAATTAAACATAAAATGAAAATTATATAATATAAACGCTTGTTGTCCAAAACCATATATTTATTCCATCACTAGGACGACAGTAAATCACTGTTTTGCGGTCTATAATTGCGCACATTAAATAAAAAGTTACATTTGTCTACAAATGTATTGTAATTAGAAAATTTGCATAAGTTTTTCACTGTAATGTGTGTACTTGAAAGAATTTTGGATTATCTATATTTACACAAGGGATTCCTATTGACGATATAGTTTTATCTTATATTTGAGATATTAACTGCACCTCTAAAAACAAAGCTTAACCGAGTAGTTTGAAAGTATGGGACACTAAGACATTAAATGGTCAGTTAAAACCCTATAACTCAGTTTTTTTGGAGCGCTATGCCGTACCACAAAACCAAAATAAGATAATCTTCCAAAAATTAGGCGCAGTTTATTAACGTCTTTTCGCTCTGTTATTGTTTATTTCTGTATATATTTTCATTAGTATTTCTATGTGGTTGTGTGGTGTGTAGATGCGGCGTGTGTGATGTATAAGTGTGCGTGATATATAAGTGTGTGATATGTGTGTGTGTGATATATTAGGGTGTGGATGGGTGGTCTGACTACTAATTATCGCAGCTAGTTTTCCTAGTTTGTTTTTTTATCTCACCTGGTTATTTGAGACGACCTGGTGCTTATGACCATCGCGATTTTACTCAAAATAATTCACTACCATTGAATGAAACTTTTAAACAATTTAGCCAGACTTACGATATAATTGATGTGGGTTGAAGAGCCAGCGACAGAAGGGCCAAGACTCTTACAAAGGATTATGTTATATTGACAGAAGGCGTAACCAGACCAGCAAGAAGCAACTGCAGATCGGTGAAAATCGTCCCTGAGTGCTAGCCTAGCATACCGGTGGAAATAAAATATTTGTCATGACACCTATCAAGGTCCTGATTGGTACATTATTAGCTGCGTCCGATGATAAATAGCTGTATCGTGTGTCAGTTAGTTACTGTGGCATTTTCCTGTACAGCAATAACTGGTTTAAACAACAGGGAATGTGCCGTAACTGCGAGAAGTAACAGCAAATAAAATTACAGTTCTATGCGACACTCCAAATTTTCAGCGTTTCTGCACGTAAATTACATAATTTTAGGTGCAATATGTTCTAATCATTAAGAAAATTATATTGTACTTTTACAAGAGGAATCCTTGAAACTCAGGTGTAAATCTAGTAGAAAATACAAAGAATATATTTGTAAAATAAATAAACAAATATGTACTTGTATTGTTTACAAGAACAACCGTTGCAGATTTAAAATGCATTTCTTTGGCAAATAGGTTACGAATGATTTCCTTTGTAAAAGTACAAATAGCTTCTTAAACTAAAATTTCATATTTTAGATAAACATTGCTGATTTGAATCCGTCGCTTGTTATCAACAATTTCCGCTAACATGATATCATACTATTTGGTTAGGTTCTTTTTAAAATTCGCTTTTAAGTGTTTTACTGCAAGCGAACACTAATTCCCTTTACGTAATATCTTTGCAATATTTCTAAACACAGGATAATATTACTAAAGAGCTAAAGACCGGTATTTTCACAAATACTCAGAGTTTAATTTCGCTCGTACAGTACGTTACGTTGCTCACGTTATGTGTTCAGCGGATTTTATTACAATCTTCTCAGAGAGCCGGCGCTTGAAATGCGAATGGCGAGCTCCGGCATAAAAAGTCGTTTTAGAGTGTTGTTTGCAATTTATTTTCGTTCGTTGCCAATGGAAACTGGACGTATATATTAGCTTTAGTATTTTATAATTGCGTTTATCTTTACTCCTCCCCGCAGGTACCTAGAGAGAAAAAGAAGGCCATTAAATAAACGAATAGCCCCGTAGATGAGATATCCTCTTTATAGATCCTAAATCCGGAGTTGCCCACCGATCGATTCCGCTTTTCCAAAACGTTCCTGCTTGTCTTTCTCTTTTTTAAAAAAAAAATCACGTTCTCATTTATTTTTGCGAAGCAAATGAAGGCGAGCATGCAATCTGATCGTTCTTTTCAAACCGATATTTATATCTATCGAACAAAGATTCCCTCTCGTGTGTTTTTTATCCTGGAAAATTGCGATGGTATCGCACTAGGTCTTCATTTGTTAGTCTTTTGTTCTTCTCGCTTTGCAGGCAGTGCTTTCATACATCATTGTTATCCAGTTTTTAACGCATGGCGTCGGTTTCCCATTTTGCTGTATTCTAATTAGATTTTAAAATATATTTTCCTTTATTCTGTGTTCTCCTCTTTTCTGTTGCGTCTCCCCCTCCACTCCCCCTTCCGTAGCACGTGCCGCGGAACACCACATATCCATTTTATCAATTTTATTAAAAACATTAAATATTTGTTCCGTACGTGCCCGCTTCGCAATTAATATCAATTTTTGCCGCTACCCGCGAGCACACGGCCTCGGAGTTTGGAGTGTGGAGTTTGGCAAGTAAAAGTTCTGCACTCGCTGCCGTAGCAGAAAAGTTTACTCCGACTCTGTTATGAAAACGGGTCGAGGGGTTGCGAGTAATAGCGGCCCTTGTTTCTCTATACTCGCTGAACGATGAATTATTCGAAAGTAAAGAACCTGAGAGAACGTGTTATCGTAGCAGTCTATTTACTTTCATTAGTGTTGAATCATTTTTAAACATTGTTTTAGGCCGGTATTACATTATTATTGAAACACATGTGATCAACAATGTTACAGTGTACCAACCAAACACTGATCACAGATTGACTATAAAATGTCTTCTCACATAACGATTATTAATCATGAACCGTCATATGGCAAATTATAGTATTATAGCTCTGAATGACCTGCAGCGACCTGCAGTATCTATTTTAGTCATGTGCATTTTTTTATTTCCTTTTTTCCTCTATGGATTGGTTGGTGTAATTTCAAAATATTGTCTGCCTTGCAATTTGTTACGCAGATGATAATGTTTATTTTACTTTATTCTGTTGGCAAAACTGTCGCTTGGTTGTTGTTCTGTTTTTTATATACAACGACCACGGCCGTAGAAGAACAGGTCTGGACACTCGCCTATCTAACAATGTATTTTGCTTGACCTCCTTGTTGTTTGGCTGTAGTTCACCAAGTTACCAAGAATATTGTGTTTTATTGGCGCATCAGTTAGGGCGGTCGGACTCAAACTCCGCCAACTTTCTTCTATTGTTAAATTTATAAAGTAAATAAAAATGGCTGGAGCCTTTTCTTAAATTTGTGAGCGAAGGAAGTATTTCACAAATTGTTAAAAAAAAAATACGTTTTGAAAAATTGTTTATCTTAGTGGAAAGGAATTTGTCGGAGTTTGAATCCGACCGCCCTAACTGAAGCGCCAATAAAACAGAATATTCTCGGTAACTTGACGAACTACAGCCAAACAACAAGGGGTCAAGCAAAATACATTGTTAGATAGGCGAGTGTCCAGACCTGTTCTTCTACGACCGTGCCACAGACCTGTTCTTCTACGGCCGTGCTCTAAGACAACGACATATATACGGATAGACACAACGTAGGCTATACTCTATGCAATACCGATGTGTGGCCAAAACAAAACAGCTGTGGGAGATAGGGCAGGGTTGTGTATATCTATAGGACTTTCTTTGACCGTCAGCCATGTTTGATTTTAGTTCCTGGTCCCTGACCCTAAAGTTTATTATTATTTTAAATATCCGTATTTACATATACACTTTAATTCCTTATTTACTAGATATAATGCCCTTAACAAAATAGTAGGGACTATTTTTATTTTAAAGAACACAAAATAACTGCTGCATAAAACCAAAAATAAAACTTCAGTAACCACACATAAAAACACACAGTTCTGTTATTGGCAACAAAGTGATAGTTAAAAAAGAAATAAATTGAACACGTTTACCAGTTCTTTAAAATAAATAATGGCATGTGCTAATAGTAATCACTTTAACGTATACTGCTCACCGGCTCTATAAGGCAATATCAAATTAATGCAATCACATTCACGGACTCTACGTGAGAACAGAATCGGTAACTGTTACTTGTGTTGTAACAAAATTCAATGTTTTTCCTTCAACAGTGAACGAGGCAAATTCTATATTTCCAGCTGTACGCTGAGACTTTTTATTAAATAACTATTTTGTCAATTTCCGTTCCGATCCAATTTCCTGTAACTCATACTCCGGCAATGTTGCACAGCACACTTCGGTATTTACTTTACTGAACCTTGAAGTCGAAGGCATATCAGAACTCACTCGAGCGCTAATGGTTATATGACTCGTGACTAGGTTGGTATGTCACACGTGTCTAGGGAATTAAATCGTGTACCCTCTCCCTTCTATTTAGAGCGGAGTTACTTTATTTTAATTAATTGATTAATCAATGTAGGCTTTGATTAAATCTATCCCGTGCCAGAAATTGCCTCGACTAGCCCAGCGGGTTTGATTTACTCCCGATCACAAGTCAATCAAAGTCAGTAAGTGACCAACCACTCAACACTTACTTTGCGAGAGTCTATTTGGGTACAAACTACCAAGTGAAATGAGTGCTATTTCTTTATATGGCAACCCACTCCACACGGTCGTAAACGCCCTTATTCGCGGCAGGAATCGCACAACGACCTCCCGCACCGCACTAAGGCCACTGAGTCAGCTTCTTGGCCTGAGAATTGCGATTAAATCGGCGGACGTCTAATCGCCTTTGCCCGACAATTAAATGTTATCAAACGCGTATATAAGGCTCTTGGTAACGCACCCCTGGTGGCCTACCGAGACGCGGACCTGCAGGACATGGACACACGCATCCGTCCGCGGCTGAGGCCTAGACTGGTCTCCCTCGGCACCGCTGCCGGCACGCACGCCAAGCGACGATTTCAGACGCGGCTCCCTCCAGCCAATCAGGAGCTTTGTTTCAAATCCCCGGCCTTTCGGTATTGCTCCGAATTCGGGCGATTACGACCATATTTCGTGGTGATTTTATTTCCATAAATCACAGCTTACATTTATATAATTTTGGTATCATTTTTTATTACAATTAACTATAATTATTGCAAAACATATACAAATACTTAAAATTTAAATTAAACGGTTGGGAGAGTTGGTCGTTGTTTAGCTCTCCTCGCCCCCAACCCTTGGCGACCGCGGCCAGGCGGCAGGAGTGGTCGACCGGCACTTCGTCACTGTCGACGGCTACACAGCCCAGAGTACTTACAGATGTGTGTGCGACTACCCTGGCTCTCATCTCATCATCTCCCCAGTCCAACATATAAAATATACATTAACACTCCCTGATCATCCTACTATCATCCCTATCACATAATACTATTTACACAGAGTACAACAAAACTTGAACCAACTCTGTACTACAATTCTAGCCTGTTTTATTATTGCGGTGATTGCCGCCGCTTAATACTAAGAACATCTGACACTTAATTCTAATGGACATTCTTTAATGATACACAAATTATCCCTTTAATATGTACATTTAATGTATATCGGGCTATGCCCATGACAATCGTCACGGCTCGTATACGCGAACATAAATACGTATATTTGCTAAATAATGGCAGCATCTACAACTACATTTTCGAAAAACTCACTTATGAAAAATTCACTTCATTTTTTAGTTAAATGCTTACAACAAAGGACATAAATGCTGTAATTATATAGAGTTTCTGACCTTTAACGGTATATAAAAGATATGCATCGCGCAGAGTCGACCTAAACTGCTAGTTTCCTGATAATAATTGTATAATTAATTATAAAATGATGCAAAGGTAACTAAACAATTCTATATAGCCACATTGAAATTTGTATATAACAGTAATCTTACGTAAATGATTGGTTCACATTCCCAAATTCTGTGCTAAATGTTGCCGCAGTAAAACATTGTACTCGTTTAAAGTTGAATTCTAATCGGTATGTTTGAACTAGCCAATTACGTACACTATACGAAAACTTGCTAGATATATTTGGAAGTTTTTGACGTATACACAGAATGAGGCACTTCCTATACTTCATCTCGTAAATAGAGCGTATGTTGAACATTGTTACTATACAAGATTGATGACATCAGGTGTTTGGGAAACAATTCTCCGAAACATCGGTGTGCTAAATTTACAAATAATTTATACACTCAAGAATTGTATCGTTATAGAACTTGTTATTCCGTATGAGCATGCGCTATAAATAACTTGAGAAACGTACGCCTGGTTAACAAATCTCATTACAGCTGTGTTCACTGTAATAGAACAGGACATGCAGGTTTATGATGTGTACCCTGAAGGAAACAAGATTCAAGTAGGCAGGTAGGCCTAAGTATGTATGCAAGAATGTAATGAGATCATTAAAAAATAATCATAGGCTCAGAGGAACACAGATGAGAGAAGAAATTGACAATTGGCAGGAGTGAGGGACCATTCCATTACTCAACATCAGGGTCGTTAAGACTGTGGATTGGAATCGCGTCCACCCGAATATCAGTACAGTATTTTTAAACCCTAGTGCACTCCAAATTATTTGTCACCAGAGACGTATAATTTTATTATGTTAGCAGACATTATGTATTCAGCATACTTAAACGAAAGTAAGCATAAATAAAAATATTTTTTTTAACTCCAGTCTTTAATTTAGCATTATACAACATCATGCGATTCGTTTTAGAATATCTGGGCTAGTCAAAGATTTTTTCCCTTATTCAAGTCAACACCACGAATAATTTTAACGATTGTCTTATTATTGAATAGTTTTTTTCTTGTTTCTGCAACATGCAGTAAATCGCATCATCTCTGCTGCTGACAAATAAATGTTTACAGTTTTGTTACATGCGCTATTTTTGTGCCGTAAATGAACTAAGGTGACCGTAAAATACAATTAATTTATTAAATATACCTTGAGGAGTTACAAGTAATTTCCTAGTATTAATTAATAAACAGAAAAATCAGAAGCAAATGTTACACATGCTTATAACTCAAACTCTGATTCTCTAACCATAATTTGATTGTTATTAGAGAAATGTCTGTAGAAGCCTCACCGGAAGTTCAAGTTCAAGTTTTAAATGCACAATTTGACAAGTGGCTTAGAATATTGTTCATCTAGCAACAAGTAATTATTTAAAATAAATAAATTACAATTTGTCGTTTTACTTTATATAATTGTACAGTAGCCTACAAAATATAATATTTTCAGTGCAATTTTTGCAACAGTTGCGTTTATAAATGGTACAGCTTAACGTGTGGCACATATATTTGGCCAAACTAACACAATTAATGTCCAATAAGTATATGTATCCATCGCATTAAACTAAAGTTACTCAACTGTGTTTCGACAGGTGATGACAAAAAAATACCACAATTTAAAACGGAAACCCATATTCATACATGTTATAAAGGAGCGTCACTGTAATGCAGTAGATGATTATGTCATCAAATTAAATATTTAAACAATAAGATTTTGGCTTATAAAAAAATCTTACTTTTGTAATGCAATAAATCAAATATATTAATTTTAAACTACACAATATCCTTATTTTAACGTGGATTAACGGCAATATTAAGGTAACGCTAAGTGACCTCAACACAAAAGTTTGTCATGACTTTGTAGATTTCAATGTCTGTAAATAATGTACTGAATTGTTTTTGTTGTAATTAGGCCCATATTTAACTTGTTTACACTTATAAAGACGTACAGACGCATTATTTATCTTCCGTTTTTTGTCAGTTTCGTTGTTATAATTTTTGCCATTCCTTCAATTTTTATAATAATAATCAACAACGTAATGCTTTTTAAGAATGTCTGAAAAACCTATTGAAAAATCCTAGTATTAATTACCCTAACATGAACAGTTACCACAGCCACAAAAACAATTCGCTTAATGTGGTTCACATAAAACATGAAGGTTTTTAAAATAAAGCAATCGCAATAATTATTGTATGGAATTTATTTCACTAGTCGCAATGTTGTCATGTGATACAATCGTGGGTAGCCCAGGTGTAATTAAATAATACGTACGATGGAAACAAAATGGCGAAATGAGGGGCTCGATATGAGTTTCTGCTGTTCCCTTAAGATGAGAAGCAAGATGTAAACGTCGGACATAACTGTCCCAAGTCTTCGAACGAAACTGCGTAAACTCGGAACGGCGTCGTAACCCTTGAAGTCGTAAAGTACAAAGACGTAAGAGATGAACTTTATGCAAGCTTCTAATATGTGAATACTTGTGAGCGATTGGAGGATTCTAAGTTGAAGTTATCTATGCCAAGTACTTTCATCCTAGGAGGATCTCAGTGTAGTATAAATGAACAATAAGACAGTTTGGTTCGATGCGTCTCTTGTACGTTATTTTATCTTCTTCTTCATTGATTTCTGAGAAAACTACTGGCATTCGAGCACGGAAAACAAAAACAAGTTAACAAATAAATTTGTTAAACTGCACAATGGTTATTTGCAGAGAGGCTACATTGATTACCTGATTGGAGTTACCTGACCTGGCAACAAAACTGGTATACTCCATTTCACATAACTTTGGATAAATCTGACAGCAACTTATGGGGGAAAATTTGCAATATTTCGTTATTTGTGTCACTTCACAAGACAAACTTTGCAGTACAAATGCTGAAATGGACATTTGTGGTTCATTTTAAAGATAAATACTTCTTGCATTGTGCAACAAATTACAAAATTAGTTGCTGTCAAATTTACCGAAACTTATATGAAACAGAGTATACCTTAAACTGCTTTCATGCGACATTTGTCAGCGCTACAGATCTTTACGAACACTTTCGAAATACCCGCTTCAGAACACGTGATTTACGTCATATCATGATCAATGAAGGAGGGAATGAAAATGAAAGTTTTACAAGATGACTTGAGGTACTTATTACAGATTTGACACTGTTTGTAGTTGTCTATATCGAAACAATATTTTGTAGGTTGTTATAAAGTTTATTAAGTGAGGTTATTATGGGTTAAACGACTAAGGAAGTTATGTATAAACGGGCATTTACTCTACTACAACGGCGGGTACTCGGAATAAAAAAAACTGTTACAATGTATTATATAAATTTAGGAGGTGAGCAGAATATTGCTGACTATTAAGACCATAAATTAAATGGAGGGTTGTTTCCACGTAACTAGATCTGAGATCCTTGCCTAAGCTAGATTAATGAGATTGACGCATCGACGGATGAGCACACATTCGCCGGGACTCGAACCCCAGGCCCCGGAGGAGTGCTGGACTGCTGTTGAGCGGATGAGTGCTGGCGTGAGACAGACCTGGTTTACTGGGTAACAAGGTGCTATATCGTCGTGCTTGTCCTCATTATTATGGCACTCCGAGGGGAGGGGGTTAGTTTCTGTCTTCCTTGGTTTCCCAATACTGGCCTGATTGCAGCCCGAACCTATTTCACATTGTCCGGAATGCTTGGCCATATCACAACAAGGTGTATTAAGCTCTGCCTTGAGACACGATCACTCTACGTCGCTTCCTCTTTGCGACTAACGCATGTCGGAGTACACATTATTCTGAGCTGGGGTACACGCTGACGTCGTGAAATATATGGGCTCGTCAGACAAAAAAAATCATAGACGTTACAGTCTGCTGGAGTTCCTCAGTATGTCTGTGTGTCTGAACATGGGAACTTAAGGGCATGGGCCCGAGTTTCTTCGCATTTAACGACAATTATTTTTTAAAACACAAATGAGAGACGATATCGTAAAATCGCTTCGTAACTTTGTTACGGCTGATTTAAACTGCATACTCTAATTTTGTCGATTCAGAATACTGCAAAATAGTTGCTAATTAGTTAATCAACGAAATTTCCTTTTAATTGGTAAATTAGCTATACTCATCATACAGTTAGTCTCGAAAAATTGCATTCCATAGTAAAACCAATTTGCAAAAAAGTTACAAAGCAATTTTACGATATTGACTGCCGTATGGATTTAAAATAATAATTCTCTCGAAAGCCGAGAAACTCGGGCTCAAGCCCTTAATTCAGTTCCCGAAACGTCGCGTGTGTCTTCGAAGGAAGCCTGTATTCTTTATGACTGTTTTATTTGCTGTATCGTCTGTGTTCAGATACATTCGACCCTCTTGTGATTTTTTGTTGAAATGTCCAAAGTCACCCTACGTGCCTCTAGTCATCCTCGCTTAGTGTTTACTTCAGGTATTAAAATAAAAGCCATGGTGACCTAGAGAATAAGTTTTACCTCTGTTGATAAAAAAAATAATAATTCCGGATTATTTATTTTCTGAGCTACTCTTAGACGTACCAACGACAAAAGAACAATTGTTAAAATTGATTACAAAAAAGGCTTAAATTCATTTGAGGGTATTAAAAACGCTGTACGTAAATGATAACTTTAAATTCTTTGAGTGTTCATTAGCAACCACGCTCGAGACCAAATATGCCACCTTCGAACTCAAATATTGTGATCTTTAAAATACCAGATAAAATGAGGGCGCTTATTATGGAGCAGATAGAGACACTCACAAAAATTGTCGTTGTTATAGGGCGTAAGTAGCGCCTTAACTATGATGTAGTGTGTCAGGTGTTTGTTTATTCCACGCCTAAGGGCGGATTCACAACCACACTTAGCGTACGTACGTAATGTTTTGGGAATTGGATTCACAACTCTATAAAATCTACACATGCACAAAATTTAATTCTGTTACCGAAAAATTTTGCCTGTAAATTAAGGCAATGACTATGGCAGCGTAATAGTTTCGGAACGAAACATAATACAATAATTTACGACAAAAACAGGTAAGCTAGTATTTGAAAAATATTTTGAAATTAAAATTTAGTCATACGTTCTTACTGCTACTTTTAAGTTGGATGGAGCGCCAAGCAGTTAATTTTCACAATTTTCGACATAACGCTTTCCTGTCGCTTATTACCGAAAATCAAGGTTCGACAATCCGGGAATTATACTTTTGTACAAATTATTATATAACTACATAGTCTCAGACTGTTTTATTTTTGGAGCAGTGATGGCAGATAGGAAAAAAGATACATTTTTCCTATCTGCCACCAGTGCTCCAAAAATAAAAAAAAGTTTGTGACTATGTAATAAAGAAAGAAGGTGTACAAAAGTGTAATCTACGGATTGTCGAGCCTTGATTTTCGATTATAAGCGAAGGGAAATAGTTAAATAAAAAATTGTGAAAATTCACTGCTTTAAGTTGGATTCACGAGCACCTCATAGCGTACGTACGTAACAGTTACGCACGTACGCACGCTAGGTGGTGACGTGAATCCTTGCATTCAAGCTCAGTGTTTCTACTTTTGCACGCACATACGCACGTATGCTAAGTGTTGGTTGTGAATCCAGATAACCCTTAAACTTGTTCTGAACGTATTCATATATGAAAAGAACACATGCGTAAAATTTTTCTTCTAAGTTTTACACTATTAGTACAGCATGACTATAAAAAACAGGTATTTTGGAACCCTTAAAATGAAAATATTTTTCAAATATCTTTTTCTTGAAGAATACCTACCTGATCTGCATTCGTTTGAATCTACGCCGTCCTTTCCAAAATATAATTATAGGCTCCAAGCTTTAGGTTCATGTAATTAAAAGAATATTTCGAGAACAGTAAGCTCCAATCTAGTGTGAGTGAGAGATTTTGGTTAGCTCTAAACATCGAGGTCTTTAGCTCTAGTGAGGGGTGACATGAGGTGAGTATGGAGCAGCGCCGGAATGAAAGGGCGGGGGAAACAAGAGATCCCCGAGAAAACCTGACGACTAACGGCATCGTCCGGCACGATTCCCACATGCGAAAATCCGGGGATAGACCCCGCCGGGAATCGAATCCGGATCGCCTTGGTGGGAGGCGAATGGCCTGACCATTCGACTTCCAATTTAGTGTTCCGCTCATAAGGGTGTTTTATTTTTGACGCACGCCGCAGTCTCACCTATATAGCTGATCTGTTCCCCAGATCCGGAGGATGAAAAGGCGTTGCTCGAGGACAGCAAGGCTTCGTCCCTGCGTATACACGGGTGTTTCCGAGAATAACTGTTCTGGTAATATGTATATATATTTTTTTTTTCAGGAAAGGTAAACAACTATGATATGTAGACGCCACTTTTGACATAAGTCCTATAGCTAGGTACCCCTGATTTTCACGAAAATAATTCCGCAACAACTAATTTCAGTGCCATAACTATGGAGCAAAACTCCAGTTTCTTGAGGCGACTGGACATAATTTTTGGGTAGGGAAGGGCTCTTCAGTCCGGTAAAACCCCGGCCCTTAAATCCGCCACTGGCCACTGCGCCAATCGAGTCCTCATACACGACGAAATCAAAAGCTCGGATGGGGAACGAACAGCATGGCGCGACGTCAGCTGTAGAATGAAAACGTTACTCGACATCAGATTGTTATCTGATTTATCTAGTAATCCGACAGGCAAGCGCGAGGTCAAATGACGTCACACATAGAAGTGGCAGCTGACTGCGAACACTGTAAGTTGAACCAGGATTATACCACTGAGTGTGTACAGGGACAGAAGTCGCCAAGCAGAATTAATTTTTCTATAGACCGTTCGGGATAAAGTTAGCACCAAAAATTTAATCTTTGAAAAATATCACTAGCCGTGACTGCGTATATTTCAACATTAACGGTAGTTCACTTACTGCTTGTATGGTTGGCAGCGATTAACCGAATATAGTTTCGTGTGTTTCCTATTTAAATACAACAACACTGAAATTAAATCGACTGAAATCGATATACTTATATTTTATGTAATTAACACACTTTATTTTGTCAAACTATACAGGATCTTACCGACTGCACAATTTATCTTACACGCGCAAACATAAAGTGACGTGTCCAGAGATGTTCGACATGACCCGCCGTTAGCTGTTGCGTGCGGAAAGATATGAATTGGCAGGAAATAGAAATTTAGCAGGGCTTTTTTGAGCGCTAAGTTTATCCCGAACCGCCAATAGGACCTTCATCTACAGGTTACTTAGGCGTATCTCCTCCAGTTACGATAACATGTTAAATTTGTAAGAACAGGCTGTGAACTGGCCAGCTGAGTCGAGGAAGCAACATTTGAGATCCATTAAAGTAATGGCGTACGATGCCAGCCCAAATGTGTACTGCGAGACGTCTTTCATAGTTGCTCATAACTATTCGTGGAGAGCACGGCCGGTTGAGGACAATTCGAATTGTTCGCTTCGCTTTTTTTCTTTTACTTTACTTGCATTACATTGGCATAATGGGCACATGTGGAATAGTTTTGTAAAAAAACGTATTTACGAACAACCTGAAACGCATTTTAAGCCTTCTTAATAACGCCCTTAAATCTATCATTGAAATTTACTGCCCATATTACGATATTATAGTATGCAGGACCTATTAATACTATATTCCATTTCATATAAGTTTGGGTAAATTTGACAGCAACTTATGAGCAATAACATGTAATATTTGGTTATTTGTGTCACTACACAAGACAAACTTTGCTGTATAAATGCTGAAATGAATCTATCAGGTTCATTTTTTAGCTTAAAATGTCTTGCATTAGGAAACACATCACAAAATAACTAAAATAATTTATCCATAAGTAATCAACCACCAGCCTGCAAGTATAACAACCGAGCTATAAATTTAAGTCTTGTATCAATTTCAGGATAAGTTGGTCTAACACTTAAAACAGTCATGAATATTTGTAAGAGGAACGGATTTATTTTAAGAACACAGCCCCTCCATAAAATATTTCCAAGCCGTAAGTTTTTGGAGCTTGAACGCAAAAATAATTCATGGGTCTGAAGGCACAAGTTTTAACGTGAATCTGCTTGTACAACACACTCTACACGAAAAATAGGATACAAGAAGGAGGAAAGAATTGAAAACTTCTTACATATGCAGAGGAGGAACAGCTGAATAAGGAACGAAATACAAAATGCAGGAAAATAAAGAGAGACGAAAGCAAGAAATAAGAGTTTCCAATAAGATGGAGCTCTGGCTCATTTTAAAGTTTGAGCAGGAAACTAAGAAAAAAAAAAGGAAAAAGAACGGAAAAGGAGTAATAATAAAAAACTGCTGCATGCAAAGTAGGAGTCTGAAATGAAAATTTTCTTCTTGAAAGAAATAAGGGAAAAAAAGATGGAACTAAATAAATACATAAATATAAATATTCTTCAAAGACATGATACAAAATAAAACCTGCTACAGAGTTTGACGTCTGAGAAAACTCGAGAATGTTGAAAATATGTGTTCCATCCAATGGAACGCGCTGAATGTCGTTATTATAGTCACATCTTATGCGTAGATTTGTTTACTTCCAGAAAAGCATTCATGGCTCTTTATTGAGGTCCATTTCTAGGAGTGATTACATTTCACGGCAAGCTCAGTCGTATTTGACAGTTTAAATTTTTAGTTTCACATATGTTTTTATCGTAAAGTTTTACGAAATAAAGTAACTTTTATTGGGATATGCACGAGTGAGAGTTGTTGTGACATGGTGAGGGGAGAGGGTTTTACGGCCCTTCAACAACGACGTCTTATTAGCCGACGAGGGTGAAGTGAGGTGAAGCTGACAACACAACAGACTCGCCCGAGCCTGGATTCAAACCCAGAACCTCTCGCACCGTACACTACAAAGTGAATTAGTAAAAATTCCTTTTGAATCATAATTAGCTAAAACCATATCGTGTGCTTGTGGCTTGAAAAATTATCCAACATTTTGAAAACTACTTTAAAAAAAATTGCCAATAAGATTTGTTACATTTGCTTTCGGGGACCGTCCAAAAACCGAAAACTTATGGTAACACCCTACAAATGGAGTACTATATATATATATATATATATATATATATATATATATATATATATATGTATACATATAATGTAAGTAAGGCTGATAATTGGACCACAGGTTAACGTTATGATTTTAAAGAGCCTTTAAATATGTTATGTAAGTTTATAAATGTAAGTATAAAAATATTATTATTCTATTCAAGAGTGTAATCGAAAGTTTATAAGTATTCTGTACTATGTAGCATATGATTATGGTAGTGTACTGTTTGATGAAGTATGATTCAGAAGTGTATATACGTCAATGTGGGTCTCGTGACCAACAGAACTCATCATGTGACTATATCTAAGAAATTGTGTGTTATTGTGCTCGGAGCCGAGCCTTATTAGGAGAATTGGACTGAGTGAACCCAAAATCCCCTCCATTTTGGATGTCAGCGTCATGTGATTGGTGAGGACCGAGTGAAAACTTGAGACGTGTAAGCCAGAGAGACTTTCGGGGGCGGTCAGGCAGAATGGACGTGCGGCTGGTCGGGGAGCCAGAATTGTATTGTAGATTGAAAGCCAGTAAGCTATATATGTAAAGTATGTTAATGTTGTGCAAAGTTGAAGAGTATATAAAAAGTCTTGAATAATAAGTACCACTACGGTAGCGACGTCCGTGTTGTCATGTCTATGACTTAACTCAGTGTAACCCAAATTGTTCAACTACGAACTTTCCAGTTGGGATACAACAAACTTACTAAATAGCTTAGGCTAAATTTAATTGGAATCTACAAAAATGAAATGTGTTTGATTAAGGAGGTTGGTGCATGCTACTTGTTTTGATTTTTAAGTAACGATAATGGCACATTCAATTCAAAAACTCATTTTACGTTGGATAATGTGAATTTCCAATTTTAAGGAAAATCCGTTTGAATTAAAGTTCCTAGATCATATTTTTACGACAACTTCAGGAAGAAAAGTAAAGTTTAATGTGTTTTTATTAGGTTAGTTAAGGAGCTGAATGCTAGCAATATATTCAGGTATATGGATCAAATTTGAAGTGACTGAAAGTAAATCACGTATAAAATTATTTCGTCACACAAATGAACAATTTAGTAACAAAACATTGTTTAACTCTAGACAACCACTGACCGGACGGATCAGTAACATTAGACACTCAAGTAATTAAACAAAACTTTTATTTTCGTTATCTTCATTATTGATTACATGACACAAAACACGTGATGTGTAGCAGATGTTCTGAGAGTCTGCGTAAACTTATAAAATCCTCATAAATGTCTCATAAATGCAGTTGCAGATACATCACTTGCTGCCAAGTGATTTCCAGCAGGCAACCACAGTGGTTAGTGAGTAGTCCAGTACCAAAACTGCACTTGACCACTTTCACTAAAACTGAGCAAATCGCAAAAACTGATTTGCGAGCACATTCGTGACATGGTCAAAGCAGTTTTACAAAGTGTATCTGTTATTGAATATGGCAAGTTTTATAAAGTATCACCACGTCAACTTCACCGCACATTTAAAAGCTGCACAAACCTGTTCAGAACTCATTTTTCGTTGGCGATGAACAAGGAGAGCTTTGGAACTGGACTGCTCAGTTACTCTTGTCAGCAAAATTTGCTTTTTAGCTATTAACGTCGTAAGCGTATAGCGTTGGCTTATTTCTAGAACCTCGTATAAGTCCAAATTGTCCAAATTTTGTATTCCAGGTGAATTTGGTGCTAATTTTAATGGCGCTCCTAGTGTTAAAATCTGCTAAATCTACTGTGCATTAGCTTTCTTCTATGCTCTAATTAAAAAAACCTCGTATCTATGATGTAGTATGACTATGAAGATTTACTTTTCACTCTCATGTAAAATTTGTTGAAAACGAACTTACGAGGTTTTGGAAGTAAGCCAACAATATATAAACTTCTTAATTTAATTTTTTTTTAAATTTTTTTACAAAGTAATAACTTCGGTTAATAAACTACACTGACTTTCAGCAAATGGACTGTTAAGTGTTTAATTTTTGTTTAAAAAAAACAGAAAGAAATAGAAAGACTATAATTTACTCATTAATTATGTCGATGGCCCTAGGTAACCGTGAAAATTCACTGTTTCATATTTTAATTGTCTACCTTTGTCGAAATATGTGAACATTTACTGATTTTTCAGTTAGTTTTCACTGATTTAGTAGTTTCTTGAAAATGCTCTGTCAGGAATATTATCATATTCACTTTGGAGTGTATTGCGTTGTGTCTATAAAATTCTGACCTTCACTCTGCCTCTGCGTAGTTCGAGGCCGGACGCACGTATTTCACACGACACGCGAGCTAGAAGCGTAGTCTTGCTGGAAGTACTCTCCGTGGCTCATATGTGCCTGAGTGGAACTGGCCTAAGGGCGATCCATCCATGCGTGCCCGCTACGTCATAATCTCTGCACGCAAGTCAATGAACTGATGTGCAGAGGTTTTGTTCTAGTCTTTCCTCTATCAGACTTTCAGCGTTGGTCCTATATTTTTATTTTGATATATTCGGTGGGTTTCTTACGTGCTATCGGAGAGATTCTCGGCTTGATTGGATACACAGTGGTTGAGGGAAATGGAATTGTCCATAGTTTGTATCACGAGGTCATCCCAGCG
Source organism: Medauroidea extradentata (assembly GCA_003012365.1). Lineage (NCBI taxonomy): Eukaryota > Metazoa > Arthropoda > Insecta > Phasmatodea > Phasmatidae > Medauroidea > Medauroidea extradentata. The sequence continues at coordinate 18,624 of PNEQ01130417.1, read as the reverse complement.
TTCCCTTGGAGTGTTAAAGAAATACTGTAAAACTCGCGTCAAAGTCTGGATTGTCATTATTATTCAATATTCTTGCCTCAATACATAACATATGGTACTTAATATAACTTGGTTGTAACAGAGAAAACAACTATAATTTGAAAAGCTGAAACGTTTCCTCACGCCCAGTGATTTTAAATGATAACAATAACAGAAAGTCCAACACGATGTTGTAGGTTACAATTTCAGCTATGGTAAACCGCAAAATAAAAAAATTTTTTAATTCTCAAAAAAGTAATTGAATTTTCAAATTTTATTTAAATTTTCAGCATTTTTATTTAAATACAAATAATTATATTCTTCGTTTTTATGTACGTGACATTGTAGTCTGCAACGTCTTTATCCACTGTGAATTTTTTCAATTTGGTATGTCAGTTGGTTTTAGTGTACTCCTTAAAACGGAAGCATGCAAATTTTGACTTTAACGAGCCATTACGCAAAAACTATACGAGATAAAAAAATTTTATAAGATAAACATTTAGTCACATTTTGTGTCTAAAACAAGAAAAAAATTACTTATACAAATATAAAAATAAAAACATGGTGATAAAAATTGCGGTAGACCGCGCCCTTAAAATATTTGTATTTATTTATTTCATAATTAAGGTTTTTCGGTGTTTCTTTATGAATTGTCATACCTATATCAAGGAGACAGGTTTTGCTACCCAGACAATAGAACAATGTAGTTTAAAAGATATCGTAATACGCAACTGGCAAAAAAAAAGTAGGTGGGCATAAGTAGAATCTTAAAACCAGCTGCGTAATACCACAGCAATCTTTATGTCGGTGATTATAGCATCGCATGTTAACTTATTTTATTTTTCCTGCGGTGGATTTTCTACTGACGCAAATCATATTTGCACGCGGCTCCGAGCCACGTAAGAGGATTTTAAAGTTTCCTAGATGTTTCTTATTGATTCACGGTAACCTCATTAACTCGGCAGTCATTTCTCCCCCTCCTCAAACCTCCTCATCCCTACTTCCCCTTCTTACAAGCTCTCTACCACCCCTCTAACCAGGGCTCGACGCGCCACGTGCCTACATAACAGGGGTAGACAGAAACCCCAGTGAGCTCTTCTATAACTCACATTTCGTTCGCGCCTCTCTTAACACAGGCGTACCACCTGCTCACGGTAAAATTAGCACTTTTTTTTTAATTACCGTAAACTGGGGTTGATACTCAGCCCCTGGATAACTTTGCACACACCCTACTGATTTCATTTTATGTGAATATTTAAAGAAAATAATTTAATCTAAATTTTATTTTTTAAAGAGTTGTGCAATGGAAGTGCCTGACTGTATTCAGATTCTTGAATATTATCCATTTAGATATTTATTAAGCCTTTCTTTGCACGTGACAGATTTTGTCTGGACAAGATTCGTGATGGACATGCACATGCTATTTTAATCTTTGGTACTGATGATGGACTGTATTTCAAGCCGTATTGCCGATATTTCATTGTTCAGTTGTAATTTTTGACAGTGGTGTGCAGACGTTCTTTCGCTTAGCAGCTTTTGTGTGGCTTTCAGTGCAATTTTTTTTGTCTGTTTGCTGTTTATAGGAGATTTGACTTAAGGCCCTTCGAAATGACACCCTCACTGCGGGAAGGCCCTTCGAAATGACACCCTCACTGCGGCACTTGCACAGAAATGTCAAATTGCTCGAACGTCGTGATAGATCAACCATTTTATTTTCCAGTTTACTCAGAGAAATATGCATACCGGGTTTTTTTTACTTAGCATTAACATGTTGAGTGGTAAAGTATTTGTATTTTTAGAAAGTTGCAAAATGTTATGTTGGTACGCCTTCCCGCAAGTGGTTGGTATGTGTGGAAAGCGGCCATGCTGTAAGGCGTTCTGTAAGCATGTTTGTAAGAGATGTGGCAAGTGTTCGTGGGTATGGCAATCAATTGTGATGGATCGGGGCCTGTATGTTAATATTTACGACATAACACAAATCTTAACAAAAATTTAAAACTTGGGTGCAAAATTACCTCAAAGTGTAGCAAAGTAACCCCACAATACGTATAAATACCTAGCGTGTGTAATCTGAGCAGTGTTTATGAACATACGTGACAGAATGTTGCCGAGTAACAGAAAATCCCACTATGAAACAAAGAAGTAAAGAAAAGGGAAAGCCAGTATTAGCAGTCTTCAAAAACATATAACCTATTTACAACGCCAAAAAGGAGTCAAGTCGTATCCAGAATGATGACAAAAAACCACAGAAATATATATAAAAAAATACAAATTAATTTCGGAATGGAATACAGTCGTATCAAAAAATACGACACAAAAACAAACGTAGGAGCAATATAACAAAAAACAAAATAAGGTGTATGAAAACTTGCGACGAAAATGGCCGAAGTCAACGATGACTACAAACATGACAAGAAACTCGAATGTAAGAGAGCTTAAACGACAAAAAAAAAAAACTAGAGAAAAAGTAACAAGCTTCCTTAGACGACGCCAGATGCTATGTTTCGTGGACTGAGATATTTTCCTGTCTTTAGACTCGTGTACAGGCTATGCTGGAGAGCTTCGAGATATTTTTTTAACTGAGCAAAGTGTTTTAACAATAACATTGGTCCTCGTACGAAGTCACAGTGTGTTTTCCTTCAGTACATTGGGCACGTGTTAAAAAGGTTTAAAAACATTGCCTTAAATGTCGTAAATTGGCATCGTTTTCAGATTTAATTTTAAAAAGTGCAATGGAATTTCATTGTGTGTGTTTTAAATCTATTAGCATATGACCTGTAATATCTAATTTTAGTGTAAATTATTTCATTCGAGTACGTAACTTGGTATTTGATACTCCTATGTTCCCGTGACGTACAGATTTTGACGTTGACATGCTGATATGAGAAGACTATATGAGCTAAAAATTGTTTTACAAATGGACCCTTTAGTCGAAAGTAACGTTTATGAAATGAATAATACTATAGGGCAAATATAAAAATGTGAATTCTTGCCACGTGAACACCTATAAAGTAAACATTTTAAAATCATATATTACAAACACGTTAAAGGGGTCAGACCTCTCGCCTCCCACCGAGCGATCAGGGATTGATTCCCGGCGGGTTCGATCATGTATGTTTCGCGTGTGGGAAACGTCGCGGACGTTGCAATTCGCTGGCGAGTTTTCTCGGGGAATTCTCACTTCCCCGCCTCTCTCATTCCGTCGCTGGTCCATACTCACCTCATCCGTTCCTCGGGTCGGAGGGGTACACACTGAGCTAGTCGAGTAGCCGGCCCAATATTCGTCCCGGCCTTCTCCCATACACAATGTGACTCTGCCCGAAGGCGGAAACACGTAGTGGATTTTCATTTTCATGGAAAAGAGAAACATATATTTTAAAGATTTTCTTTACTGTGATTGCCAAAAGCTAAACGGCATCACTGCTGTAAAGAAGATATTCTTAATGTGTGTGATCTTCCGATACAAAAACGTTCCTGTGGTAATTGAAGACGCAAATGGACGAAGTTGTTATGTTACAAAATAAAAGTTCTGAGTAAAATGACGACATTAAAGTTCGTTCCAGCTATGCCTAACAATGTAACATAACCCTTTCATCCACACTGTATCTAGAAACATGTGGCTTTTATGTGAATTATGATAGTACTATGTGAAAAATAGGTACATAACAACACCTTCGTTCATGGAAAAAAACTGGATTTTTTAAAAATTGTAACATAACACCTTCATCCACTTGCGTCTTAAATTTTTACAATGTACTGGGTGAGCATAAAATAAGTATACAATTTAAAAAAAGTATTAAAAGTAAACCGTACAATATACTGGCAAAAAATTAACCTCTTCGGCAGGTTTTTGTCATTCTCCATTCTTGCCAAAATCTCGGTGCACAAATTCGATCGTGTTGCATTATCTACGGGAGTTAGTGTCTGGACCAGCTGGCTGTACGGGAACACGTCAACGCACATCTGCCTGGACGAAGGCTCGGCCTGCAGATGCTGATGATGACGTGTGATGTAGTTGGCCATCACAATCCCCAGACTTAACTCTTGTGATTATGTCTTGTGAGGTTACGTCAAAGACAAGGTGTTTGTTACGCCCCTACTACAATCATTCCCGGAGCTAAGGCAGCAAATCGTAGCTGCTGTAGAAAACATCACTACCGACATGTTGCGCAGGGTGTGGGAAGAGTATGGATATCGTCTCGACGTCTGCCGTATGATGAGAGAAGCACATATCGAGTACCTGTAGTCCGTGAAAAACAAACTTCCAGAGATTCTTTATGAACAGCATGAGGTTTTAAGCTAGATATAGTACCGTTTAGATTTTATAATTTATTTTTTTTTAAATTGCATACTTGTCATGTTCTCATCTTGTACAACATTTTTTGGTGTAAACATGTAGTTGCTAATAACACTGCCTGCTGCACGAAGGAATACCACAGATGCAGGTACCACGGTCCATCTGGAAGCTGCGCCCCTCAGAGCGGAGACCCGCGCAAACAGCGCAGTCTGGCGGATTGAGTTTGAAATACGAGCTCGTTCCGGGGGCTGCCTCTTAAAACTTTGGTCATCTGTTCTGAACTTGTGCCTGCAGAGTTTCGGGGACAAGCAGTCTTTTCATTACAACGCTACCCACACCAGTTCCTCCCCCCCCCCTAACACCCGCACCATCCACCCACCCCCAACTCCTCTCCTATCCCACAAACCATCCACATAATACTCGGCACTATTACCATTCTTCGCGAGTCGTGAATCAACCCACCCTCCCCCTGCCCCTAATATACATACAATTTCGCCGTCGAGCTTAAACTTGCGGACAGCAATCTTAATTTAAATCCGCAATCCCCTTCCTCTACTTTCATATTCGTTATTTATTTCCCCGGCTCTCCTTCCGCGCATTTATTTTAAAATAAATTATTTGTTACAAAAAAAAAACATTCAACTAATCTTCTCCGGACCATATTTTTATACCGGATGAAAATAAACTTTGCAAATAAATTCCATAAATGGGGATTAGAAATGTATTCTGAAAATTTTATAGCATAGTAGTTATTCAGCATTGTAAATGTAGTTAAATGCTTTTGCAAACCAGGGTTATTCAACGATATCCTTGGAATGTTAGAGTAAAATAACTACATCTTTGCTAACAATTTAAATAAACATTTTTAGCATAGTTTTAATAAATGAACATAAGTAAATACGTACATAAGCGCATGCCTGCGTGCGTGACGTGGTTTTAAAAATATCGGAAATTTATGGTTCAATATTCCTAATAAAAAAAGTCAAATTTTTGACACAAGTTAGAAAATGTTTCATTAAGGTGGTACGCAACCTTGAAAGTGGATATAAAACAAGCATTTCTTGAAAATATGACCAAAATTATATAGAATTCATCAATGAAAATCTGCAGTCCATGTAAAAAGAGATGCTGCCGTAAACGTTTGTCGTAAACAAAATGTACAACGTTTTGAAAAAATTGCGTTTTAGGTTTTTTTGTGCTCGTGTTGTGTATTCCGACACTAGCAATTACAGGCACTCAGCATTTTATAATTTAAATGTTAAGGACCCATCTACCTGGAATAGTTTTGCGCGTATGAAGCACAGAATCAACTGAACTATAAGGGCGATAATGACGCGTGTAACTAGTGCCACATCGGCCTACAATGACGCATTACTAATAAACACGAAAAAATAATTAAAAAGGTCTGGGCCCGATGTATTCGTCGAATGTGTGCACAAATTTCCCAACCATTGCGTTACTACTTATCCGGCAACATTTGTGATCAGATGTAACTTTGGATAAAATATCATTTCACTTATAGGTTTACTCACTTATTACTACTGCTGTTGGGAAATCAAGCACCTTACGCAGTGCACCAACTTGTCGCCTCACCCCAGAAGTGCCACATCGGTAGAACCTCCGTCGTCTTCCAGGGGCATGCGATCCGGCCGGATGGTAACTACGCCCATCCCGAACACCTGGACAAAATTGCCGACAGCAAATTTCCGACGACCAGGAAACAAATGCAACGGTTCGTTGGATTAACGAACTGGTTGAGGAACTACGTACCGCACTTCGCAACAATCGCGGCCCCTCTCACTGACTTGTTGTCTGTAAAAAAAAAAATATGCCTGGAACGAACGTGCCCAGAAGGCATTTGAAGAGTTGAAATCGCAGTTCACCCAGTGTCATGCTTTGTCCCGCGTCAACCCTGAGAAGTTGCTCTACATCCAGGCCGATGCCAGCACGGAAGGTGCCGGCGCCGTCCTATACCAACTAGCTGACGACGGGTCACGACTCATTATCAACTACAGTAGTGCCAAGTTCGGATGTTACCAACCACACACCACGAAATTGAACTGGATTATTTATTGAGATTAATGTGTTTACTTATATCAAGTGTGAAAAAATCGGTAATAGCGTACACGTTACGGCGTTTCTAGCATTACAAAATATCAAATCGATATAACTAAGACGTTTTCATATCTGTTTATTTTCGCTGGATACTGAAGGAACCTGACATATTTCTGGATTGCTTTGAAATCCACTCAGAAACTCGATCCTATTATAACTTTCTGTTTGCTTATTCATTCCGTGAGTTTTGCAGCTTAAGGGTGTTCAGGTGCGACAAAGTCATAATTTTATATTTACATGAAATAGTGTTCGTTTTGTAGATGGTACTTCTGAGTGCAGTTTTCTTTTACGAAACAACTGTAGCTGGCGGAGTTTTCCCATAACGGTGCGTCAAAGTAAATATTTGCATGTTCTGCTGCCATGCAAATAGTGAAAACCAATTGACTTACGTACGTGAAATAATTCTCAGTGAAATAACATACTATGGGCTACGTAATAAAACATTTGAAAAATTCCCGCGAACTTTTTTGAATTTAAAAAAAAAAAAATGCAGAATTAACAATATTTTTCTGCACTTTTGCGATTATTTTTTATTTCAAAATATGACGTAGGTTTTTTTTAATGTTTTATTGCATAGCTGCTGGGATGTAAATTCACAGAGAAATATTATGTTTAAGTAGATCAGTTGGTGTTCACTATTTGCGTGGCAGCGTAACAATCAAATTTTGACTTTGATACCCTGTTATGAGAAAACTATGAGAGCTAAAATTGTTTCGTAAGAGTAAAAACTAACAATACTTCACAGAAAATATAAAATTATGATTTTATCGCACTTTAACATCCTTAAGAGGGCTACACGCCGGATGCAGTTATCCGCGTTTGATGCGCGGAGACAGTGAAGCTATAAGGTTCATCTTTGCACACGCTACGGTAACAACATCGCTTCTGTTCGCGGTGTTTCCGTACTACTCTTTTTCCTATGGGACTTAAAGCGGTGATCCTACAATTTTATTTGTGGAAAGTTTGTAGTAAAGACCAACGCGTGCTTCCAACATTGTGTTTTACGCATCTTGGTGGTATTTTACCAGTTACAGATGCCTACACTGAAAAAAGAGTATAGTTGCAGGTAGCATACTTGTGTTACAATAGGGACAACAAAACAGTTCTGTTGTTGGTACTACTCTGGACAGTTCCTTCAAAAATCTGTTATGTAGAGGTTACCATCTGGTTTGTAAAAGCAACAAGGCTCTTTATTTCTTTTACAGAACAGATTGTTGAAGGAACTGTCCAGAGTAGTAGCAACAACCAAACTGTTTTGTTTTCCTTATTTAAAAAGAAGTATGGTACCAGCAACTATACTCTTTTTTCAATGTAAAAAAAACTATTTTCATACATTTTGAGGAGCCCCAAAAACGTGTTTCTAATAAGTATGTTGCGCTTTTAAAATGATAGAAGCCTAGTTTTAACAGTGTGTAATTTATATGGATAAACATATTGCGAATAAGTTTATTTGTTTGGTTTGAAAAAGAATTAGGTGCAACATGATAGAACACCGTTAATGCGTCACTCATAAGTCTCGTAACTAAGCGACAGAAAACATTGCTTGCAGTAGGCCTATAGTGTGACAACCCAGCATATCTACCAGTCCAAAGGTTTGAAACCTTTTAACCTCTAAGAAATCGTTTTGTTAACAACTACATCTATATGAGTCAGGTTAATTTTTTTTAAGTTAAGTATACTGTCAGTGCTTGAATATCAAAGAGATAAAGAACTAATTACAAAGACAGAGTCCCTAAAATACAGAATGTCATCTTTTCTGTGTCAACGTGCAATTCATGCTGTGCGTTATTTAACATGTACCCAAACTAACAATTCGATGTGCGTCATTTCAGACCAACGTACAGGCCCGGCAGTGAGTCCAGCTGACAAATCCAGCGGGAAGTGTGTGATATTTCCTACGAAATTAATGCAGTTTGGTTTTTTGCCATTGAGTTACATTATGCATCTCTACGAGGAATTGTATGCTTGCTGATGGTTTTATTTTTCAGGTACAAATGCGGTACGTCAACTTGACCAAATTTGATTTCTTTTGTAATGAAAATCCAGAATTCGCTTAGGAGTAAATGAGTATTACTCATAAAGGCATTTTCTTTTCTATTTTCTTTTTTTTTTGTCGCCTTTTCTAATTATTGCTAAGTAAGTTAAAAACTATTTATATGATATTATTTCAACGAGTCATAAATTAACACAATTATATCAGTAGTTGGTTAAAAGTAGTCATTTTTGATATTGAAATTAAAATACTAATGTGATATTAACATTTTGATCAAGTGTAAGAGAAGAAACAGTTCCTCAACTTCACCATATTTCAATAAAGGCGATATTTGTAGTACTTAAACTATACTCACAATATTGGACACTATAAGAATAAAATTAAAGGCATTTATTCTTGGAAATTATTAATTCACTCCGTTAAGAACCATTATATGACACACCGCAATATTAAAATGTATTGGTTTGTGGACATTCGCCATTGCTCATGTTATGCTGATAAAACTTGTGATGAATGAAAAAGTAAAAAAAAAAAAAAAAAAAAAAAAAAAAAAAAAAAAAAAAAAAAAAAAAAAAAAAAAAAAAAAAAAAAAAAAAAAAAAAAAAAAAAAAAAAAAAAAAAAAAAAAAAAAAAAAAAAAAAAAAAAAAAAAAAAAAAAAAAAAAAAAAAAAAAAAAAAAAAAAAAAAAAAAAAAAAAAAAAAAAAAAAAAAAAA
>PNEQ01130416.1:0-31633 GCA_003012365.1 Medauroidea extradentata | reverse complement strand
CTCACGAAAGACTTAAAACTAAAATGGTAGCCCTCCCGTTTTATGAAATAAAGAGAATCCCAACAGAATCACTCTTAAATATAAAGCACGTATGTGGAAACAAGTCGGCAAGAAAGATGTGATGTTGAAACACCCCATCCAAGCAAGTAAAATAGAGAGGTAATGTCACTGTTCTAAGCAATTAGCCAAACAGGTACTTTAGATTTTAGATTTAGATTTAGTTTATTGCATCCTTAGATCTTTTTTGTGTACATTTTTGCACAAAGATATCGGACAAGTCGTATTTACAATATACAAACAAATGAATAAATTACTTAAGTTATACATTAAAAATTATACACTAAAAGAGCGAAATTCAAACATTTCTTGTCGGTTCAGGCTATTTATTTACATTATCATTTGCATAAAAGTTTTAAGCAAAGTTTTTAAGGTTACAAATAACCTCGTCACAAACCAACTCTATTTTCTCGTCGCGTGGCACTTAAAAATACCCTCAAAATATATTCCGGGGAAAGGATAATTCGTTGCCCATTTTTAATTGCTTCCTTAGTAAAAAAACATTTCAGTTTCGTACTTCTACTGTACTTCGTAACTATTAAAAGATGAAATGTGTACACGAAAACGTAAATAATTAATGTTAATAGAACACTGGATACAGATAAAGATATCCAACTTTTATGTTAATTCACATTCACACACCCGAAAATTGTCCAATGCGCATGCGCGAAGGGCGCAGATATACTTGCGTCGAGCCATTTGCTAGTCGCAGATTTTCAGGCACTTTGCGCCGTCACGTGACCACTTGCATCTGCGTATTTGTATATTTAATACCAACGCAGCACAAGTGCAAATTTTGCGCTGTACCTCTCAAAAGCGATATTTAATCGCCCCTCTGGTGTACCATGTACCATGAGGAGTCTGTCATGGTATTCAAATGTACCATAATTTGACTACCTATTAGATTTCTGTCGATTTTCATAGTAATGTATACTCGACGACTCGCCGTGACTTATCTGCTTTCAAACTTCACAACTGCAGATGAAAGCATGTCCTTAATATCATATTTTAATTTCATAATGCCGCCTGTCTGCACATATGTACACGTATCTGTAATGTAATACTCCAACTACAACTTTGACGGGGATTTTGAGACTGCCTGCCATATTATATGACCACAGATATGACGGTGGTACTTCTACTTCCTTTGTCTATTCAGTTGTTGGGAGTGAGGAAACAGGGGATAGCTTGCCACATGTATCACGAACAGTATCGTACTTAAATTATCCTGCCGCACCGACCCTTGGCAGAGACGCCGTATCAGTATATGAGAAAGTTAGAATTATACAGGAAAAGTTTATATTGCTGTTTTTTTTTTTTTTAATTTAATGTTGTGTTAATATACAATGTGTTCGTATGGAGAAGAGGCTGATGATCCTAGTGTACATTCGCCTGCCAAGAAAAAATGTGTTATCTAAAGTGATTAAAAAAATTGTTCCGAAATATTGTTCGGATTTCAAAAAAGTCATGACTTGAAACTCTGGGGGAGTCCAGTCCTAGGAGACTGTAATAAAGCTAAATATAAAAGTTGTAATGCTGTAATGAAAGCTGACATATCCGTTTTAAAATTGCATGGAAACACTGGCAAAAATTGGAAATCAGTGAAAGTTGCGAACACGAAATCAATAAATTTTATGAGTTATGTCTTAATTTTATTTTTATATTTGCACAAGTTATTTATTTTTCTTGTTTCAGACATAAGATGTGACAAAATTTTCTTCTTATAAAAATTTTTATCTCACATATTTTTTTTTTTGCGTAATGGCTCGTTAAACCCAAAATTTGCTTGTTTACATTTTATGGACACTAAACCAACTCACTTACCAAACTTAAAAATTCACCATGAATAACGATGTTGTAGGCTACAAATTCAGCTATGTTAAACAACAAAATAAAATACTTTTGTATTTAATCAAATTGAATTTTTAAAATTTTTATTTTAAATTTTAGCATTTTTATTTAACTACAAAAATTTTTGGTTTTTTTTTTTCACGTCACATTGTAGCCTGCGACGTCTTTATCCACTGTGAATTTTTTCAGTTTGGTATGTCAGTTAGTTTTAGTGTAGTCCTTTAAATGAAAACATGCAAATTTTGACTTTACAAGTCATTACGCGAAAACTGCAAGAGATAAAAAATTTCATAACAGCCAAATTTAGTCACATTTTGTGTCTAAAATAAGAAAAAAAATATTTTGTACAAATTAAAAATAAAACCATGGTGATGAAAATTGCGGCAGAACGCGCCCTTTAGCCAGACTAAATCTGTTACACCTCTTCAAAACCAAGTTGAAAAAGCAGAAATAAGGACTGCAGCCTATTTTGCTGCTCACAATATTCTTTTTTCTGCAATGGATCATTTAGTAGAGTTATGAAAATAAATTTCCCTGGCTCTAAAAAAATTTTGTGATTTTTAAAGCATGATTTGTTTCTGCTCGTACTTATTTAATACCAATAGTGTAAAATAAAAAAAATCTGCTGTTATTAAAAAATTTATTTTAAAAAATGCAAATTGTCTACATTCGTTATAAATGTACCATGTTTTGAGCCAATGTACCATAATTTTGTATGCTCCGTACCATAATAGAGAAATGACGATCTAACATCACTGGTCCTAGATAATTTGAATAGCACTCGCCAACAAATTGCGGTGGTGGGGGGAAGGTATGATTTTTTAACATGCCATAACCTAGTTTTTTCGGGACAAAACAGAATAAATTTTCAAACACCAGTATTTATGTTTGAGTGATATAGGCCTTTTAGATAATTAAAGGAAAGAACCGTTTTGTATATGTTTGTGTTTATATCAACATAGGTTACTTATATTGGCAAGTTGGGTTTGAAGTTGACAATTTGAAGGTAGTGGATAGTAATTTAGTTAAGGCCTATAGTTTGCGTAGGCCAAATTATTAGGTTACTGCGATGAAACCTATACAGAAAGCCACTGTTGAGTTCGTTGAATACCCATCTAATTATAAAAGGTTAGTTTAATACCTTATTGTGGGGTTAAGGTAACGTTAAGTTAGATGGACATCATATAGTAAATATATACATATGTAAGTAAAACCAAGTAACTATGTTTATTTTGTTTGAATATTTAATCATTTATTTTTATTTATTTATTCACCTCATTCCGTTGATCCCAATAATTGAGTCAATAAACTCTGGAATCCACTGTCATAAATTAGTTTAGTAGGCTTATTTTCATTGCATGCCATGCTAAGCTTGGTACCATACTTCAGGTTAATTAAAAACAATAATTCACTTTTTGTGTTGTAAGTGTAATATAGAACTAATTATTACCAAGACTATTTGGCTTTTATTCACTAAAATACAGCATAACTTTTTATGTTAAATAACAATCTTGAAAACAATTAGGCCAAAGAGGTCGATCTACAAGACATAGAATACAGTAATATTACAGTTAGATTAGTATCAGGTTAAATGGACACACAACATTTGAATTTTTGCTCCACATTTTCACCTCTACAGACCCTACCGCTACCACTATTTGTGTAATTATCCTTTATTACTTTAGTGCACGAATTTTCCTCAAGCACAAATAACCTTGTTTGTCATGACTATGCCTCAACATAAAAGGCTAACGATATCGTAGTGTATTGTAATACATAATGTAGGCTTGTCTTCTCGTAATTCGTAGTCGTGTTTCCACACGTTGCTGTAAAATTAACACATGTAGATGTAGGAAGGGATTATCCAAGTTTCCAAGCCAAAGAATGAGGTTATTCCACCTGAGTATTTTCACCACATACACAAGACTTTTAAATGGAACTTTTGACAAACCAAGGGTCTTTTTTCATGAAAGCATACACTGCAGAGTTATTATATATCGCCGTCTCAGCCAATGTAATTATTTATAACACTTATTACACAACATAACAAACTAATTCCGGACTTTGCGCAACCTCCGATACCTGCGCACATTTGCTTCAGTATTTTCCTTCGTATTTGCTTCCGAGTAAACGAGTTCTAACGCAACTTGGCCGTACAGAATCACTTTCGTAGTAAACTCGAAGCTAAGGCAGTTTGCGCGTGAAGCAACATTACTTTGGCCGTACAGAATTTGCGCGCTGGTTAGTAACGAGACTGTTAATACCAATCCACCACCGAGTATTATCCCCGACAGTTTTGGAAATTCACCCCATAATACTCCAACAGACAGGGACAGCACTGCGCCAACAAACGAAAATCGGGGAAATCATCAAGCTCCTCCAGCTTTATATTCAACTACAAGTCTAGGCCCATATGTGGTCTTCATAGAGTCTACCCACAAAAACTTTGGCAATCTTCACCCAGTATATATTGGCAGAAAATTGCACAGCTGCACTGATAGCGTCTTGCAAATTTCTCGTGCTGGCCCAAATAGGTTCAAATTACTTATGAAATCTGCTCGTACAGCTAACGACCTTATTAAAGTGAGCCACTTTAACTATACATAACCTCAAAGGATATATCCCTTTGTCTCAGACACAACGACAAGGCCTAATATATGGAATCTCGCTTGACTTGTCCAATGAAGAAATTGCGACTGGTATCGAGACTCCCTACGAACTAGTGACGGTAGAACGAATGTTTAAAAAAGTAGTGAGAGGGGATGTCCAAACACTCACATCGACGAAATTAATCTCATTAACTTTCAAAGGACAGCTGCTCCCAGACACTGTCACTGTGTATAAAACAATTTTTCGGGTTAAACCCAAAGCCCAGCTGGTAATGCTCTGTAATAAATGATTTCAATATGGCCACTCGTTCAAACATTGCCGTAGTACCAGGTTACGATGTCCAGCCTGCGGTGAGGACCACCAACTGGACTCCTGTAATGCATCCACCCTTAAATGCCCCAATTGCGAAGGCGAGCACAAAGCGACGGATAAAAAGTGCCTGAAATGGGCAATAGAGACCAAAATAAAACAAACAATGGCAGAGCTCAATATTTCTTACAAAATGGCCAAATCTTGGGTATTGCGAGTGGACGATACAACAACCTACAGAGAGACTAGCTCCTCATTTCAAGATGCCCTTCCGGGAAACAGAAATTATGATGTTACCTTCCCCATACACAATAGGTTTTTATTCCCTGAACAAGACTCTTCAGTCCGTAGCGGCAATGGACAGCCTCCATCTTCTCGATCATCATATGCTGGTGCTATAACACATCACAAGAAACACATTCTGATGCAACGGTCACCCCCACTATCTCCTGCCAAAAGAGGAAAAGGACCATCACAGAGCCTATTTAGGGCTCACCCAGACGGCCACACAACATTTAAGGAATCTATGCCCATCGCACTGTACTATTCACAGTTTCAACCTGACCAAGACAGTCAAGTCAATGGGGCTTCACTAACACAACAGGTATAGGACTCATCATCTCATCAGTCTACAACTCCAGCGAATGCGATCAACAGCACTGAACATAGAAACACAGACTGGGTGGACTCGCTTCGGAATGCAGTTAAGGGATTGCTAACATTGTTGGAAAGCAGTGCCCTTCATGGTACTCCGGTTCTGAAGGAAGCTATAGACAATGTGCACTCTACTTTGCAGCATGTCACACACAGAAAATCTTACCACCTCGTGGACTTAACTACTCAATACATTGGTATAGAACACATTTGACTATTTTCAATGCGTGTAATACAGTGGAACTGTAGGTCTTTATACCTTCATCTGGGCATGCTACAAAAATTCGCCCACCAATTCCCTACTGACATTTTTCTTCTTCGAGAAACCAAATGGAGAGAGAACAGGACTTTTTCATTATCTGGATTTACTCTGTACTGCAACTATAGCCCTGTCACTCATAGAGTGGCGGTGCTAGTTAACAAAAAAATACCATCAACTACTATTCCAGTGGGACGCACACACCCCAACATAGAAATGGCTGCATGTAAGGTATAGTACAAAGGGGATGCCTTCTCTTTGTACTCAGTGTATGCAACTCCTCGACACAGTATTACAAAGGAGGAATGGTCTGCTTTATTTCCCAGGTACACTTCCCATTTGATTGTAGGGGGTGATTTTAATGCCCACCACCCGCAGTGGGAAGATCCTTGCACCGACACTGCCAGCAAGCATCTATCAGATTTCTTATCAGAATCTCCATTTATCCTCCTGAACAGTGGTGGTCATACATATCTAGGGACATCTGACAGATGCAGCTCTGCAATAGACCTTACCTTTTGTACCTCACACATAGCTAAGAAGTTCTCTTGGACCGTACTCAATGATCCACTGGGAAGTGATCACTACCCTATAGAAATTGCTGGTACTGGTTGCAAAGGTGACTCACACAATTTTGGTGCTTACCTCATCAGTCATGACTCCTACAATTATCACCAAACCTTATGGGGTGAATATATAACAAATGTAGAGAACAGCTTCCTTGACGGGATACCCATCGATTGGTCGCTTCAAAGACAATACGATTCCTGGCAACACTTGATCACCACAGCATTTGCTCAGAGCACTCCAAGGAAACACTCCACATTTTCGCCTAAGAAACCTTATGTTGGGTGGTGGACAACTGAATGTGATGTGTTGAACAATGAGCGCCGGCAAGCCTTCCGAAAATATAAAGAAGTTAGTACTCTAGAAAACTTTCTAACTTACCTCTCGAGGCAGGCTACATTTAAACGTTTGGTCAAAGACTGCAAAAAACTACACTGGAAAAAATTCTGTAGTCACTTATCGGCCCGAACCGCTAACAACGAAGTATGGAGAGTGCTTAACGCCCTACAAAATAAAGTGACTGCCCCTTGTACGGATATGGTTGGATATCACATGTTGTCACTTATCCATAAGCAAATAGCCCCTGATTATGTACCCTCAGAAATGGAACTAACTTGGCCAGTCAATGTGGATGTGCATCAGGTCAAATGTGTGGGTACAGATTGCCTTACATCTCCGATCTCCCAACAAGAATACAGGCCTTCATTACGACATACATCTAAGTCACCGGGTCTAGATGGAATTACCTATCTGCATCTCAGTAGAATGCCTGCTATAGCTCACGATTGTTTACTTGGACTCTTTAATAGTATACTTCTAACAGGAGTTGTCCCACAACAATGGATGCAGTCACTGATCCTACCTCTCCTAAAGCCACACAAGAATCCTGAACTACCAACATCTTATAGATCCATCACACTTTCTTCATGTGTTGCTAAAACTTTCTAATGTATCCTTAAATGTAAACTGGAATGGTGGCTGGAAACCAACCACTTGATACGTAGAGAACAGTTTGGCTTCAGAAAAGGGAGATCCACTCTGGATGCAGTTGCTATTATTGTCCAGTGGGCTCTGGAAGCCTTGAGAGGTAAGGGGATTTTAACAGCCTGTTTTCTAGACCTGCAATCTGCTTCCGACTAAGTGCATATCCCCACTTTGCTGAGCAAACTAGCAAAGTTGGGACTTCCTCAGACCATTCTCTTTCTTCTTCATTCCTTCTCTGCAAGTAGGACAGTACACCTGGAAATTGGTAATTTTCTAACACCTGGAAGTGTTGTTCACTGTGTAACCCCACAAGGAGGGGTCTTGAGCCCTCTTTTATTTCTACTCTACACCCAGGACCTAATCTATAATGTTGGATAATATGTCAGGTCCCTTGCATACGCTGATGACATAGTCTTATTTCATCTAGCGTAACAGTTCACACAAACAGAAGAAATATTGAATGACGCGCTTTTACGGCTTGAAATTTGGTTGGATACTAATAGACTGTCTCTCTCTCTCTCTCTTTCTCTTACTAAGGCCAAAGTAATGTATTTTACAAGAAAACGTTTTGATCATACTGCTCTGCAATTAAAAATTTATGATACCATAGTTGACAATGTCACCACTCACAAATACTTGGGAATTATGCTGGACTCTAAGTTTACTTGGCTTGCACAGATTAGGTATCTGGATGCCACACTACGGTCAGCCCTCAACATGCTTAAAATACTCAGCCACACCACATGGGGTGGGGATCCTGAAACTTTATTACAATTCTATTAATCTTGCATTAGAAGCAAACTAGACTATGGATGCTTGCTTATGACCACAGTCAGTAAAACGAATCTTACTATAGTGCAAAAAATACAAAATAACTGTCTACGATGGTGTTTAGGGGCAATGAAATCGTCTCCTATTGATGCATTCCATGTTGAAGCTAACGTCTATTCTATTCATCTGCGGTTGCTGTACATCTGTAACAAGTATTTGATAAAATCATCGTTTTTTCGAATGAACCCGATTCGGACGATTATCAATGACTTGGATCTGGATCTTTTACCGAACATCAAGAAGTACATGCCCCAGCTTCCAAAGGAAAAGCAGATAACCTGTTTTACTGTAAATTTTCAGGCATTGTTTTATATCCCTACTGTGTTTGACTTGTTTGGAACACACAACGAGCATCTTCTGCCCTTGGATGTTCAGCTAACCTTTCAAGCTCATTTACGGAATACCTCTGAGTATTTACAGGTCTACACGGATGGCTCCAAAAAAGAGGACTCGGCTGGTTGTGCCTTTTTCATTCCTCAGTTAAAAAGAACGGGCTTATATAAATTGCCAAGCGAGGTTTCCACATTCTACACTGAAGTTTATGTATTGTTTCAAGCGTTTGAAATTCTAGTGTCTCTGAACATCTTGAAACTTTAGGTATATACTGACTCGTTAAGTTTGTTACGGCTCTGCAGTCAGTACATCAATCCTATACCCCATCCAATATCGTACTCAAAATAAAACAACAGCTTTTAATTCTGGATAACCTGGGAACCAAGGTTATGTTCACTTGGATTCCCAGTCACATGGGCATTGAACATAACGAAACAGTAGACAAATTGGCGAATAAAGCAGCTATAGGATGTGAAGCTAAATTTGAACCTTCCCTTGATACTCTGTTCTACATTCTCAAAAAAGAGGTACAATCGCTGTGGTCTTTCCATTGAGATAAAGTCTCAATCGCGCATTCCTACAAATTAATTCAGCCAACATTACAAAACAGTCCCTGGTTCTTCAAGACTACTAACAAATAAAATATTTTATACTACAATGATCCGCCTGCGACTTAATCATGGTCGGCTCAAACACCATCTATTCAAACTAAAGTTATGTGAATCTCCAATATGTGTGTGGTGAAGCAGTACAGGATGTTAATCATATTTTGTTTCAATGTCCCAACCTTCTCAATAGAGACGCATTCTTGAACAGTTTACAGAATTGCAATCTGCATTTCCCGATAAACAGAGAGAGTGTCCTTTCACAGGTTCATATTCCAATATATGAAGCAGTTTTTAAGTTTTTAACGAGTAATGGCTGTCGTATATAAAGTCTAATATGGCGTCATTCTAAAAATGACAAAACAAACTTCACGTCCTCGGTGTGACGCGTCCTGCGTCTGCTGTGTTGTGTGTGTAGATCTATTGTTATTGTAGTCACTGTAGGGGGTGTTGAGGTTATGTTATGTGAAGTGCGCCGGATAGCTCTGTTTGATTAGTTTTTCTACACCTTCAGCCAGGTTTTAACTTGAAGTGAGATATTCAAGATTCGTCAGTAGTTATATGTATTTCTATAGATGCATTACATTTCTTATTTGCGGTACCGTTCAGTATTGCAATTTGCATTTAAATTCACTTTTCGACAGGCACTTAGCTACCATGATTCTTCCGTCCGACTTGTATGGGTCAAGTTCTACCCAGTTATTAACTTAGTAAAAAAAAAAAAGAAACAAACTGACGAAAAAAGAAAGGAATATCTATCACGAATAAACTCGGACCTGTTTTCCTGTCCGTACACCCGCAACACCCATCACCTCACTTCTGCCTGTGATAAGGCAGAGAAGAAAAAAAAAAGTAAGTCTATGTCCCTTTTAGTCACGCCAACGGACTCGAAGCTTTCTCCGCCATCTGCCCGACACACGTCCTTCCTCTCGCGCCATCCCTGCACGACCGTTAAATCATGGACGCTCATGGTAGCTAAGGTATCCCTCGGCGGAGTGATACAACAGACTCCAATTCCCCCAAAAGCAGTAAAATGACACTTAAACACATAACAAACGATTCCAAAATTTGAATATATAGGTTTCACATTGAAATAAAATTGGTTATCCACACAAATATAATAATTGGGGACAAAAAGTGCGCAACAGTGGAACTACTTTCGCGGCGCAATACCCTAAGCAACCCCCTGTGATGGCTGACCTACGTGCGTCAATAACCTACGTCATGGAGAGAATTGCATGAAGCAAGTGATCAACCACAACGTCGGCGCCAGAAATCCTACAGCCTGGAGAAGCTTGCAACACCTGAAGTTACTCACTTCACCAGGGAAAATGTAATAATATGCTAAAATTGCCAAAACTCAAATTAGTCAAAATACAAAAAAAAGTGATATCATTAAAAATAATTAAAATTTTACTGTGGTCAATTTGAAACAAAACAAGCCAGGAAAATAATCAAATGACTCTACTTTAAAATTCCTTGACTATTTTATATTTAAATTTTGAAAAGATGAATTTAAATTAACATGTCCCCAATTACTAGGTTATTGAATTCTGTTGCATCACACCGGACACCTGACAAACTCACCCTGAAAATGTATATAGCCTGTTAAGAAAGATTTACATATAAATTTAAATAAGGAAAAAAAAAACACTTTATAAATATTTAAACAAGATGGGGAAGTGGCTGAACACTTCACATCGGCTAACATTACGTCAGTCTGACTGTGTACTTCGTCGCGGAAGGAACGTAGAATGCATGATGGTGCGACGCACGAGGCAACCCGTCAAAAGTCGGCATTCGACCGATAGCAGTCCTGACGAGTGGATCGAGCCAGACGGTCAATTGTTGCAGCCACTGAAGAGTTTGTAAACCTCGCTTTTGGTACGAAAAATACATAATTTCTAACGTAATCCCGGTAGACACAAGGTAAATTTGTCACAATATAATGTATTGTTCATGAAGATAATGATGTATGTTCTTCGAATGTGTTATTCTAATAAGTACAGATAGCAGTAACTTTGCCACCTCAGGTTTTTCGGACCTATTTGACTAGTTTATGGCTGCACGGGCCTTTCCTAGGCCAACAAAATGGAGTGAAGTGAAGTTGGACGTGAAGAAGAAAAAGAAGTATTTCGTGACTGCGCATGCGCCGAGTGCAGCGGCTCATGTGACGTCACATGCTGAAATTGAACATGGTGGAACGGAACGGAATTTGAAATTATATCAGTTTAAAATTTTCGCGCAAAAATTCGGCCTAGTCTTCTATATATTCGTTGACTACTCACGTGTACAGTGTACCTACGTGATTGTTTTCTTACCTTGGAATGATCTTGCGGCACATGATAATGGCGTTATTAACTGTGTAAATAATTAATAGTTGCAATTTGTTAGTTTTAAAGTAAACTTATAAGTTATGCATAAGAAGATTGATATAAATTTACATAACCACATATCTCATGCTTAACAAATAATAGCATACATTTATACATGAGTTGAAACACAGTAATAACATCTCTCTTGGAAAATAGTACATAGTCTCTCTCTCTCTCTTAGAACATGAGTCTGTCAATACAAATCTCGCACAATGCCTGTGTTTTACATTCAGTACAGAGATACCTTTTGAAACACTTGTGAAGCTTAAGTTGATACACGTCTTAGAGTTTGCGAAAACTAATACCTGTATATGGAAATTGTTGCTTTTAGGTCTACAATTTTAAAAACAGGTTCACATATACTTTGCAAGATTTTTGCCTGGTTACAACCCAAAACATATACTGTAATGTCTTCAAATAATACATTGTCTATAACTTTACCGAGAGATTCGTAACAAATAGTACCAGCACTCTACTTAATGTGATTTTTGTATGTTTGCATTCTGATTTTTTCTGGGTATCTGAGTCTAACACTGTACAGTCCCAGGGAGGTTGGAAGGAAACAATACTTGTTGAGTAATCTGTATCAACATTACTTATGCCAATTTCTTTAATAATAAAAGGGTTGGGATAGTTATTGAATCCTTGAATCCAAGCAAACATTTTCTCGACACAGAATGACATACCTTACAGATGCAAAATTTTTTTCTCGTCACAGGGATACTTGGAACACAGGACGTCTTGTACTCACAGATAGTATGCAGATACTTGGATCGCAGGGCGTCTTGTCTACAAGCTTGTTGGGTAGTGATGTTGTATGACTATAGCCGGTGCAGGACTTGAACCACTAGTACGTAGTCTGGTGTTCGTATCTTCTTAGCTTGAAGCTGACCTTGTCGCCAGTTCGGGTAGGCCACACATCTGTGAACTCGTCTTCTATGCTCAAGTCGTCTACTGATGTTGGAAGATTGGAGATTGGTGTTAGATTGGCAATCGGACAGCGCAAACTCCCACAACCCTTAATTTTTTTTGAAAACAGTTGTTAAATTCCAATAACCGAACAAAGACGTTCTCCATTTAAGGTCTGTAATTGGGTGTCGCCAATATGCGGTTTATAAATTACCTAACGATGACAAATTTCTATATATTCGTGCTTATCAGTTTTATCCAGTCTAAATTTAACTAGACTCAAATTTGAAATTTCTTTAGTCATAACAGCAGGAGTGTTGTCTCACCGGAGTCGCAGAGCAAACTGACGAGAGATGACACTTACTTGTTACTAGTATGGTGTGCCATCTTGAGTGGAGAGAGAGAGAGGAGGTGGGAAGAGCCACCCTACTTCTTACTTGCTACTGCTGCTGCTTCGCCCAAGTCCAGTGGGAGGTTGTCGAGGTGGTAAAGTACAACCTCCTCTCTTGTAGTTGGTAGTGGTGTCATAGGTGTCATGGTGGCGACAGCACAGGACTCTCGCAGCAATCAATATATTCTTGACAATGTTCGTACATGCCCAGATTGTGGGCTAGTAGACAGTGCCCGTTTCCGTCACAAGTTTCGGTGTATGACCTCGCCCCGATGTTTGAGTCTATTTTTGGCTAGGTAGGCCTATACATTACTGAGGTGTATCCGCAGGTGACACACACATATGTTTCTGCTGGGTTAAATGGCAGCAACATAGGTGTAATGGAAACTAAATGCTTGAAACCAAGCAACACTGTCTTATATAGGAAGAAATTGAGAGGTATGAATTGAGGGTTTAAAATGGAGGGGAGGTAGGGTTTTATACTAGTAAAGCCTGTCTCCACTCTTCATTCGAGTAGTGACCATGTTGGAAGGAGGTAGTGCTGCTTCTGCTGCTGGAGGTAAGTGTTGGAGCGGGTATTACAAGTCTGTGATACACAAAGTGTTGGAGGGGGTCATATGTGTTGCACACACACACACACACACACACACACACACACACACTCTCTCTCTCTCTCTCTCTCTCTCTCTCTCTAGCGTCATCTTAATTTTTCTTGAAGACATCTACTATACGTCTTGAAGATGTCTTGCAGTCTTCTTAAGGAGATGAGGTGTGAGTTGTAGACGCCACAAGGAGATACTATGCATCTTGAGGACGTCTTACAGACATTAGGACTGTGGGAGTTGTAGACGTCTCAAGGAGATGCTATGCATCTTGAGATATGTCTTACAGACATTAGGAGTGTGGGAGTTGTAGATGTCTCAAGGAGATGCTATGCATCTTGAGATATGTCTTACAGACATTAGGAGTGTGGGAGTTGTAGACGTCTCAAGGAGATGCTATGCATCTTGAGATATGTCTTACAGACATCAGGAGTGTGGGAGTTGTAGACGTCTCAAGGAGATGGGATAAGTATGTGATAAGCCTTCTAGCGCAATCTTAATTTTTTTCTTGAAGATTTCTTCAAGATGCTATGCATCTTGTAGACAGCCCTCAAGGAGGGACTCCACCCCTCCCCACAACCCTCCCTTGCTCGTAACAGTCAATACCCACATGGCGTTTAGACACTATTTCCTCCAAAAGGGTCGCCAACCCCTCTGTATACAGCCTCCCCTGCACCCCTCGCCTACATACACACACACCTCACCCACATACAGGGAGGGTGATAATTCCTTCAACAAACGTCTTGGCCAATTACAGGCCAGGAAATTAAAACGTCTTGACCAACAAAAACACAGGACACGCCCCCCCTAATGACCCTCTGAGCTAATGAGAGCCTTGCTCCACCCGGGGGAGGGAGGATCCATATTAATCAAATGCAGGTTATGCCAGTTTTGCTAGCTGTTGGGCTAGAACATACATGCTTCCCCTACTGTATCATAAAAAAAAGTTTTCAGTATATTGACTGAGTTTCGAAAGACGAAAAAAGAACTACAGTATTAGCTAATAAATTTATTTAATATAATTAGCATGAACAAACCAATTACGGCAGTTAAAACCATACAATTTGCTGTCTAGATACCATTAGGAACTGTTTGCAGCAAAACTTGAAGACAGTTTTATAGTACCTGTTCAAATTTAGGCTTAAAATAACCATTATAGCAAAACTAAATGAAATAAGGGATATAATGTTTAATGTGGCAGCCTGCCCAGGCCACTGTGCAGTATTCAGAGCTTTGGCTAATAGACATTTGAAAACTACTGAACAAGCATAAGTAGTGTATGCTAAGTAATAACATTGAAAGAACATTATTAATATTGTATACCCATTTCAGGTCATCCAGTATCTTTAAAGCTTGTTTTCCTGTAGCTCACAAAAGCAAAAATAGATGTTTTACAGTGCTGTTTAGGCATGTATTTTATGTAGCAGAATCTTACTAAAGGTATAGGCAATTGTATCATAAAATTACTGTATTTGCTCACGTACCATCAGCCTCTATGCAAGACTCGTACCCTATATTTAGAACATACTCTCAAGGCAAAACAAAATTTTTTAATATATAGTTTTAATTTAATATCCTTATGTTGAAAAACATAATAAAATAAAATTTAATATTCGATAAACAAGTAGAAACGTCTTAAGAATTAAAATTTTCCCCCAGAAGTAAACATATTCCTCAGCATTGCTTGCATTTGAGGTTAATCAATGGCAATGGCTGTTAGCATGCTCTGTAGCCACAGCGTAAACAGTACTGTACTCTGTCAGCAGTTGTTAGTACTTATATAGCTCACTGTACTGTGGCTCATACTAGTGAAGCAACGAAACAGTATCACAGTTTTGGTTCTCCATCCCACCACATGCTGCACTCTGAGTGCTAACTTACTCATATACTCTGTGAAAGGATCTAGATATACACTGTCTTGGCGAAGCTCGGCATGGTCTGGTGCCTGCAAGCTCAGCACGTCCCAGTGAACCTGCAGTTGCCACGTACTGTAATGCACACGCTGCCACTGCCTTGGCTAGCAGGGTGGCTACTCACCGGGGAAAACAGGGAAATATCAGGGATTTTATTGTTACCTGGAAATATCAGGGCACTCTTATTTTTTTTGTTAAACCGGGAATTTTTTTTCCATCGGATGGACTAAATTTTTCTAACTTGCAGGGTACTTGGCTATAAGTAAAAAGAACAGGTATTTTGTCTCGTGGCCTCACTAGCCTACTAGCACACATTGTTGAGCTATCGAAATACTGTATATACTTGTGTATAGTGCACGCCAAAATTTTTGCAACAAGTTTCAGGGAGAAATATTTAAGTGCCTTGTTAGCGTGTAAAAAAATCATGAGAGTAGTGACACAGTTGTAACAGCACGAGGAAGGCTCTGACAGAATGACCAAGGGGAGGAGGGAAAGAACTGTGGCTAACAAAGAAAAGAGAGAGGAATGATGACATTCACACTGGCTAGAGAGTGATGGTGGAGAGGTTGGTGGTGAGCCAGGGGTGGGGGTGTGGCTTGCCTCTCTTTTGTGAAGCTATCTATAAATAGCCTGCCAAGGTCGCTTCCTGCCTGCAGCCAGCTCACGCATGTGTGTGCACGGGTGTCTGTACAAAAGTCCCCCCTTCCCCTCTCTTGATGTGCTGGGTCTGCCTTCCAGCATCCTCCTCTCCCCTTCCTACTTGAGATAACATGCCATGACAACAGAGCAAGCTTGCTTTTTATTTACAGTCCAGCCAGAGCTGAGGAGAAAGCAAGACTCAGGAATGCGGCTGGGGGTGGCTACATGCAGAGGGCCCCAACCGCCACCCTGCCTTGCCTTCCCGCTCCCGGGAATAAGAAAGAACAGTATCGCCCATTATCTTCCTTTCTTTCCTCATGGAAAGACAGCTGATCACAAAAAGGGCGGTGAGAACATTCTCTCTCGCTCTCTGCCTCCCATGCTTTTGACACCGGCCAATTAACGTCTGCAACTTGGTCTTCCCTCCTTTTCCCTTCGCCACCTTTTTCCATTTATTTTTATTTTCGATGTATAGTGTGCACCCCTGAATTTTTATCAGTTGTTTTGGAATAAAGGTGTGCACTATACACAAATAAATACAGTACATATATGCACCTTGCGGGGCCCTTCTAGTGCGCACAAGTGAGGCAGTTGCGGCATGAATTATGTGCGTCTTGCAGGGCCTTGCAACTCTTAGTGCTTCAGGTGCCCTCGGAACTGTGTAGCCTGCTCGACTTAGTTGATACAATGGAATTGTTTACTGTATTTGTTTGGTGATGGCAGCCATGTATTGTTTATTTGAAACTTTGCATGAAAAGTAACTAGCATTGAATTGACCGACACAAACCACACAGATCTCTTCACGTTTCATTTTGAATTTTAGTGTCGAAGAAATAAGTGAAGAAGTAGACACTATTATTTTCCATACAGTTAATAAATTATGGTGCCATGAATCTCAGCTCATATGGATTAGTTCTTTCTTCAAGTTGTTTGGCATCTTGACAAAATGTTTAGGCCACTGGATGGTTGGCTATTTATTATGTGTTTTGCCGTAAATTATTGTTGGTAATTCTTTTTCTGTGCGGCAAAGTTATGTACGTAAACTAGGGCCTATAAAATTACATTCCCGTCTTGTATCTGTTTTTGTTTATTTTTTTGTGCGAGTGCCTTATCAAGTGTCAATTTTCACACAAATGGATGATTGATGATATATTTAAGGGCCTTTTCAAGGATATCTTTTTTCAGCAAAATGTAGTGTGTATGCGACACTGTTTCCCTTTGAGTAATATAGGGACGAGTGAGAAGCCACATGAATGGAAAAAGCACCCTAAAGCAATTGCATCTCTGTCTGAATGTACTACACTGAAAAGTTTTTTCAGTTAACAGAGCTAATATTTGCAGAATCTGCTTCCTGACACTAACAAACCTTCAACATCAGCTGAAATAGTCTGTAAACAGGTTAGTACATAAACAATCTGTAACTTAAACAGCCAGAGAAACATACAACTTAGATAGATTTGTTTTAAATGATAAAGTAACTCATAGAAATAATATGGTTTGCATAGTGTGTAGTGGTGCACATCTATGTACGTAGTAGTGATACAAATGTCTCATTTAAAATTACGTCCTCTGACTCCAGCAATGCGCAGAAAATGCAGTTGCATAGAAACAAAATTCTGTATCTTACAATGTATGGTTTAACGCCACATTTTCATCAAGAACTTGTAAAAATGTGTACAGTACCCATGCTTCACATATTGTTACGGGGTTTCACGAATCCCTGAACAAGATAGTCCATAAAGGTCAAACGGATGTTGTGGTTAGACTTTGGGATGAATGTAATAATTGTGTGATTACGAGATATTTCTCCTATGCATTTCTAAGCCACATTGCTTCTGCAGATCTGCTAGCTTTGAGTGAAATTGATATGAAAAAATTTTTTCAATTCTCTATGAACGGGCCTAATGTTGATAGTAAACTGTACATCATATTCAGGGAAAACTTAATATTATCAATCAGGCAAATCAGGGGATTTTTTTGGTCTTTGTGGGTGGCCACCCTGTAATGGTAATGCCGGTGTGGTGAATATACGGACTGCAAACAACTAACACTGTTTTTAAAGGGTTTCATATTTATATTTCCATTACAATAAAGTCTTCCTGCAGCCTGTAATGTATGGCAGAACCCTACTTTCTAAGCTTTTTTTGTGTATGACCTGCACCCTTACATTTAAATTTTGTTTTTGAGAAAAAATGTGCATGTGGAACATGGGTAAATACGTTATATGAACACCACTGAATGTCTCGTAGAAGTGAAAAGACTGCACACCAGTTCAGTGACTTGCTGCTAAAGACTAGGATGTTGCATGATGCGCAAGCTGTGTGGCCCTTACCACTTCTGCACTTCTAGGACTCAAACGTTCAAAATTCATCCACCCAGACAGCAATCTTACAGGTTGTTCACATAAGTCGCCTACGACAATGCTTGTTCAGTGCCTTGCGTGCGTGTAGCTGCGATGAGACACTTGATGCACGTGCTAGAATCACTGTTATCGCTACCTAGTTCTTGGTCTTAGATGGGGTAAAAATGCTCATGGTACATGAATCCCTTTAAAAAATGACTGACTGCTTTTCTGCATGGACCATACTAAAGCTAGCCAGCAAGTGTCAGAAGATTACCTTATCCCGTTAAGGTGACTCAAAAATACAGTAACACACCTAGCATAGGCAATGGAAAAGCATGCATAAGGTTAGCTTTGAAGTCTTACTTCAATTGTATGCAGCATGAGTCTTTTGATGCCAGTTGTTCCTATGAATATCTGCCAGGAAATTGAAAAGAAAATGTAGCATTATTACATGGCAACTTTAGTATCAACACTGACAGAAGTTTAACTGCACTGCACTTGTCACAACACAAAATTTAAAATGTTCAAGGTTTGGAGAAGGTAAAAGAATATGAACTTTTTACAGTCTTTCTTTTACATGTATAGGGATTATGTACAAGTTTATGAGTGTAACATCTTTAAATTACAAGTTTTGGCAATGGTGACATTTGTAACAGATTTATTACATCATTTAAATATACAAAAGTATGAAACATTTCAAGCTGTGAACAGATTGTATGTAGATTGTTTACATAAATTTATTGCAACTTCTCTAGAGCTGCATCAGAGGAATCTTGATTTCTCTTTTGTTTCCAAACCTTCTGCTCTAAGCCGAGACAGTAACGGTCTGTAGATGTCTGGTGTGAAAGGTAGAACCATCCCCTTTTGCTGGATCTCACCTGTATGAAGAATACTTTAATAAAAGGTCTGATTATGTTTTAACAACTTACAAATCAACTAACAATTCAGTCACTCTCTCTGAATCAGCACACTCCTACAGCACAACAAAACAGAGGTAATTTTACGCAATGGGGAAGTTATGGTTCTTATTCGAAACTTAATTACATGTATAAAAATTATTTACTACTACGTATATAAAAAACTGAATTCTATTATACATATATATCTGAGTGGGAAATGAAGTCGCAAAGCTTAGTGAAGGAAAACACAACAAAGAATTGCACACTGTATCTACAGTCCTGTCCTCAGGAAGGGTCAACTACCCTGCGTGAGGGTCAGATGTGTTGTTTCAACCAGCATGAACAATGCTTGAAGTGAAATGAGACACTGCAGCAACACTGATGGAGATGACAGTAATCAAGAAAATCCCACACACTAAGCAGTGGGTTCTCAACTTCCAACATAAGAATTCCCATGCTGAAAATTACTCTCTGCAAGAGACAAGGCTCAAATCAAGGATCTCTAAGGAGGGAGAATAATCACTGAACCAACAATGGTTTCTGTGGTATACTGTATGAAATTGTCACTGTAGCTCCACCCATGCACTGAACCTGGCCCTGATGCTAACTCAGCAGCATCCAGAACATATACTGAAACCTCCACCATGATCTGAGACAGTGAGAGAGTTTTCATGTACTCCTGATACTTAGTTATTGTTGTGTCACACAGAGCTCTACATTATGCTAAAACAATGCATGAAGCACATAAGTGTGGTTGCAATTTGAATGGACTGTCACAGATTATTCTTACATACAAAGTTGTTGACGTGCAGAACTCACCATCCAGGACCATCTTGGCTGTTATTGCAGTAGGTATGCCTACTGCTCGGGACATGGCAGAGCGACCAGGCTCACCATAGGACACAAAGTTTATTCCTCTCATCTCTCTTCGACCATCCGGCCATAGAATCCCGATGTCATGTCTCAGTACAACCAGGTCACGGTCCGTTTTCTCTACAGCAGTCACAAGTACATTCTCAGTTATTATTTTTAATATAAAGAGAGTGAATCTAAGTGCACAGATTACTACTATACATAATCAAATATTGTAAAAATCTTTTAGGTATAACAGTTTTACAAACTAAAGAAGTATTTCGGACATACACCACTGCAGCAAATGGTGTCTCACAAAAAACCAAAGAATACACACAAACAAACAGATAAGTAAACAAACAAAAGGACTTTGCTTACAACTGGGAAACATAAACATTTACAATTCCACAAGGAATTAGTCAGTGCGTATACAAGGAATTAGTCAGTGCGTTACAAGAAAAATGAGCATAAATGAGCACCGAGGAACCAAGAAACAAACCAAAGAAAAAAATAACTAAGATTATTCCACAAATGGAATTCTGTCAGTAAGTTAGGACAAAAAAATAATTACAACAACAAACAAAACAAGCACAATAATGCAGGATGTAGACAACACAGCAAAAACACAGACACCTTGAGGAAAGTGAGCTAATACAAATAACACCGTAACTGTGGACAGTAAAACAATGAAAACACAATCAAACACAATGGTCTCCTTGCAACAAAACAAACTGGGACTTTTCAGAGACTGCAATCTGTCCCAATCTTCGGTCACATACACAGTCCGAGGAGCACCTGCAGACTGAGTATGGACACTGGAAAACAAGGGGTTTATATACTCTGTACCAGCTCTTCTGTCCTGCCCAATAGGATTGAGTCAACCCCTGATTGGCAATGCAGGTAAGAGTCTGTTGTTATTGGTTAAAACTTTCCTGCAATGATGGCTGTGGCTTAACTATTTTTTTGGTAAAAATTTACTTTTTTAAAATTAAAATCTCCACCATCATCTCTGCAGCACTGCGGAATAAACCTAGATACTCCTATACGCAGTGTTGCCTACACACTAGGCTCCGTGTCAACACACCAAAATGTCACGTGCGTTATGCACAAAAACTATGAGTCCTAGACAGTCGCTACAAGAGGACCTTTCATTAAGGATACATTACCTGAAAGTTCACTTTTCAATGTTGGATTACCCTTACGTTAAAAAAGTTGTCAGTAATTTAAGGGTGGCCACCTCTTTTATTTTCGTAAGGGTCGAATGTATCAACTGGCGTTTGCTGTTGGTTTGTCAGCCATATTGTCATGAAGTAATACCTTGAGTTTTGTCAGTTTATGTCGATCAGTGTTCGGTTTGTAGGGAAATCAAAGTTTTAAATTTTATTTTCAAAGGTGAATTATTCCTTAATATTACGGTTGTATACAAAATGTCATATTTTTTGCTTTGTTTTTCACAAGGAATCACCCGCCGGAGTTTGTCAGTGTTTTTGTGAACATCCTGTATTTTTGTACCACCGCCACAAGACATTTTTATACATACTACTATAACAATGCATCACACGCACAAATAGAAACCTATAACTCGCCTAGAAACTCTTGGACTACAACACTGTGTAAATAGCTTGTATATTTGTAAATTAATGATATTTTTTTAATGCTTTATGTGACTTTTTGTCAACATAGATGTTTTTGCAGCCGCAGGAAATTTCATGTAGTAATTTTTGTTTTAGTGCAAGAGTGTGTTAGGGTGGCACGCCTATTATCGGCAGACAGCTGCCTCCTCGGCACGGTCATCTCCACACCTCGCTAATGGTACTTTAAGCCCCCTCAGGGATATATAAGGCGACTGCTCGCCTAGCCATATCACCAGTCTAAGGCTCGGGATCCTCCCGAGCAAGCCTAGGCACCTTCTCTCTACCTCGAAAGGGTTGTTTCCTGAAATAGGGAACCGAAGCCCGCACGACTTACCCTAAAAGGGTTGTTTCCTGTGATAGGTAACCAAAACTCGACACTCCTGCCCTCTACCTTTCGTGCCTGACACGCTCTGGATCGCAGCGCCCTAGTCGCACGAGAGTGGGAGGGAACGCACCCTATTGCGGCCGCACGTGGTATGCTCTGATCTTCTGGCGGAAACAGAAGCAGGCCATGTCAAATCCGGTTCGCAAGCAAGACTCCAGTTATAACAACCACGCGGTCAATACTCAAAAATAACTTGTTATTGTGACTGTGTGAATAGAGAAATGTGTGTACAGTGACAGCAGGATTTGCAAGAATTGTGATTTCAATATACTATATATATATAGTATATATATATCTGTTAAAGTCAACCTCGTGTAATACACTGGAAACTCAAGTCAGACGACTCCATCCTAGAAATCAATATCTCGCCAGAGAAGAAGGAGTGGCTCACTGACTCACAAAAAGCCCAGGCCACACACTTGGGTCAGCAAATCTCCCCATCCGGAGTCTCAACACCAATGGGAGTAATTCCCCCACCCCAAAAAGTGCCTAGTCGCTGGCCTTCTCTCTCAACCCTGTGCCATCAATACAAGGCGTAGGGCGCCGAAAACAAACAGGAGTCCAAGAGGCAGACACCAATATCCGAGAAGAAACGCTGCCTACTTAAGGAGCTATTCTAGGTTAGTGGAGTCCATTGGCCTACCCCTCCCTTGTTATATACGAAATTTGCTCTGCTACTCATAGGGAATATCATTGTAAGCTTCGCCCCAGGACGCCACTCGCCTGGGTCACATGGTACTTCCTCACCTCAGGGAACACCCAGACTCAAGCCAACTAGCCAGGTCAACAGCATTACCTTCCAGAGAGCAACCCCTTAACCGAGTAGAGGGCAACAAATTCTTTTCTAGCACCGAACATGGAGCCGAAGAAGTAAAAAATATCAACAAACGAAGTCAATCTTGCCAGGACCACCCCTGAAGTACAGTCAGCACCTACCCCAAGTTCAATGCCATCTTAGAAATTTCATGGCACCAACAAACCCTCCAAGATGAGCAATGACGACGAGCCAAAGAGTTTCCCCACTATGCCCTGCGCCCTTGAGAGTTGCAACCGACAAAGGGCCTATCTGACTGCCTGCGCCCATTGTGGGTAGGTATATCACCATACATGCCTAGGGTGGCCGAACACCCCAAAGAGTGCCGCTGCACAGAATTCCGGCTACGACAGAAGCGGTGCTCACACCCTCAGTGCCAAGGAATAATTAATTATAATTACCAGGTGTAATGTGACACACATCCTTTTATTTTTCTTTACACCTGCCTGACTCGACCCGATCAGGCCCGTGACTTCCATGGACTCTCCTTCAGATGCAGCATCTGCAAGATCACAGTCAAACCACATCCATCACCTGAGAGAGGAGACCCTTAGCGATTGATGCTGACAACATTATAAGTAAGCCTAAAAAAAATAACAAAGTCTTCTTCCAAGAGTGCGAAGAAGAACTGTGACTAAACAAGATACTAGCGAAACAATGGGTGCAACGAGTGCACCGCCAGTTCTAAGAGGCACATAATTCATGAGTCGACTCACCAGGGATCTGTACAGGATTGTTCAGAGCCCCGACGAAGGTCTTCATTTGCAGCAAGGCGCAGATGTACAACGGTGCAGACCTCAGAAAAGGAGACGAAGCCTGTGTATCTGTCATCCTAGAAACAATACAGCCAGCACTACGTTCCTTCTTACGAAGCCTATGACCCTCAACTCTCTAGGAACTCATCACGTGAACCAAGGCCTTCGAGCTAGACAAACCAGGACCGAGACATGTCAGCCCTGCGGAGGCACTAACCGATGCTTACCCCATGAAACAGTATCTCAAGAAAAGCTAGCCAATGCCAGCAGTTAACCTACCCAAATGTTGGTACTGCCCAGGATGCTATTTTCGCAGAGACTGTGAGGTCTACAAGGCGTGGCAGGCCAGCTGTACCACGAATTGCAACCACAACAAAAGCCAGGGACTATCAACGATAAACGAGACGGCCAATAATAAGACCAGCCAACCCATCCCACTCAAAACGGTCTACGGCTTAAAGGCATCCGATAATGAAGCCCAAGCACAGCTCCCTCATATATCGGTATGCATTGACGGCCATGAGGTACTCGCCATCATCGACACTGCAGCCTCGGCTAACTTCATTCAGGTGTAGACACTGCCACAGGGGCGTCAACTTCAACTATTGTCACAGAAAATGCAATTAGCGAGAAATCACGCCTACTTACCACCTGAAGGGGCGATCCAGCTCTCTCTGGCCACCCCTGCCGGGACCAACAACACTCTCTTCCTTTTGGCTGCCGAGCTCCATGAAGCATGATATTGGGACAACACTGGCTACAAGAGCAGCATTGCGTTATCAACTTCGGACAGAGGCAACTCCACCTTGGCACCAAAACTTGACAGACCATTCCTTGCAACCCCCCTTCCCCACCCTATAGCAGCACCACCCCAGAAGAAGGCACATATACTACAATTAACCATCTTTACCAACAATCTTGAAAAATTCCCTCGGGAGCAGCAGAATGATCCAGAAATCCAGTAGCTCTTAACCAACCAGACTAGCACCTACAAAGAAGAACATGGGTACATCTGGATCCGACCAAGTTCTGCCAGGTGTGGAAGCTTTGGGTACCCTACTCGCTGTGCCCTCGCTCTGCCACTATTATCACAACCACCCGCTCGCTGGACCTCCCGGAGCTGCGGAGACCATGAAACAAATACACCGCAGATACACTTGGAGAGGCAGCTTCCGGGATATCTCTGTACACTTGGCTCAATGTCAGAAGTGTGCAACCTTTAAACCAAGCAGCAACTACAATCCAGTCGGAATGCCCCAACAACCTACCACACCGTGGGAACAGATTGCATCAGACTTAATGTGTCCTTACCTTAGAAGCTCCACCAGGAAGAGGTTCATCCTGGTGGTAACCAACCTCTTGTCCCACTGGGTGGATATCTTCGACCTACCGACCACAAAAGCCCACACCATTATTGCCCGACTGGAAAATGGTGTCTTCACCAGATGGGAGTACCCCCACAGTATCCTCAAGACAATGGGACCCAATTCGCAAGTCGTCAGTGGGACGCAGCATGCACACGATGGGAGACAGAAGCATGAACCACCCCTACCTACCATCCCCAGGCCAATACCACAGAAAGAAGGAACCTCCAAAAACATGGCACTCGCATGACCCTCCAAGCGTGTGGTCAAAATATTGACGAAAATAGCATCGTCCAACACACACGTGCCATAATATACATGATAAACAGACACCAGAAACCTGAGTACGTCCTCGGGCTAGACGACCCGTAATACCGGAACCTGGGCAACACGCCCAATTAACACACTTTGAGCGGCGGTCAAAGGCCCATCCGCAGTCAAAAGACTCGCCCGGCAAATCACGCTCAGTTCCCAGACTCGCACAGATAGTCTCTTATCTCCAAATATCCCATCCGGTAAATAAAGTCGCAACTCCCCGCCTGTGTCATGGCCAATTTACAAAAAAAAAAAAACTGGAGTCATAATTACAGGGCAATGCATGCTCTGTCAGGAATTCAACCAAGAAGAGTGGCGCAGCTTTGTACTGGGGTTCTATTCCCCACTACAGGTTTCAAAGGTTGACCCCGTTAATCCTAGCATGCCCAGACCCATAATAAATGACAACAAGAACTCCAGAGGAAAATCACCAGATTATTATTGGTTATAAAAGAACAATACAAATACTTATGGCGCACACATGACACAGGCTCAATCTCAACTAAACGTCGCCCAGAAGGGCCGACCAAACAACAGTCAAACATGTAATCAAACGTTAAAGCAGCTGACAGAATTAAAAGGGAAAGGGGACGTAAAAGGGGAAATGCCTGTGTTCACTTGTCATACCATCGAACCGCGACAAAAGATAAACAAACGAGAGAATGCGCAACTTGTCAAAGCACCTAGAAGAAGCGAGGCGAGCTACTCACAAAAATCAATACAACTTACCATTAAGCAAATGACGGTCGACGGTAGGCCGAGAGAGCAGAGAGCGAACAACCACGCAGGGCGGCTGTCGGAAGTGAAGTGCCATCAAGGCACAAGAGAGCTGGCCGGCTCAGCAAGGAGGGGCAGGAGGGGAGGCCCGAGCAGTTCCGAAGTTAGACGAACATCGCCGAAGGCGGGAGGCGCCGGCGGGCTGGAAATTTAAACAGAAGTCACTGCTCACTGTAATCAACAGACGCAACTTAAGGTCCATGGAAATCCACACCCGGCCTAACACCTTCAAGGGAAAACCAGTCAACAGAAAAAGAGTGGTCACAATGGGACCCAGTTCGCAAGTCGTCAGTTTGATGCAGCATGCACACGATGGGAGACCGAAGCATGAACCACCCCTACCTACCATCCCCAGGCCAATCCCACAGAAAGAAGGAACCAGGAACTCAAGAAGGGCATCAGGTTCCACGACATACAAGGGGACCACAGACGATGGGACATGACTCTACCCACCATCCTCTACAACCTACGAACCAGGGTTAAGGGCGCCATCTACCTCAATTTTCATCACCATATTTTTTATTTGTACCGGGTATTTTTTTATATTTTAGACACAAAATGTGACTAAATTTGGCTCTTATGAAATTTTTTTTATCTCTTATAGTTTTCGCGTAATGGCTTTTTAAAGTCATATTTGGCACATTTCCATTTTGACGATTACACTAAAACCTACTGATATAACAAACTCAAAAAAATCACAGTGAATAAAGACATTGCAGGCTACAATGACATGCTCATGAAATTAAAGAATAAAAATTATTTGAATTAAAAAAATGTTGAAACTGAAAATAAAAATTTAAAAACTTAAATAATTTTTTTAAAAATACAAATAATTTTTTTCTTTAATTTTATGAGCATGTCATTGTCGCCTATGATGTCTTTATCCACTGTGATTTTTTTGAGTTTGGTATATCAGTTGGTTTTAGTGTAGTCGTTAAAAAGGAAACATGCAAAATATGACTTTAACAAGCCATTACGTGAAAACTATGAGGGATAAAAAAATTTTCATAAGAGCCAAATTTAGTCACATTTTGTGTCTAAAATAAGAGAAAAAATATCTGGCACAAATAAAAAATAAAATAATGATGATGAAAATTGTGGTAGATGCGCCATTAACGAAGCACTCCAAATGACCCCTAGTGAACTACTCTTGGGTGTCAACCTCAAACGCCCAGGGGAAAGGAAGTGGAAACAGGCTCCAACCCAGATGCCCACAACAGGCGCCATTCCGGTCCATGCCCAAGACCGCGCTAGTGACGCCCAGTGGCACCAGAGGGAATACATTCTGTGATGAATTATCCTCCACCAGACCCTGCTTCACGAAAAACCATATTTGCAGAGGGCCAGACGGTCCTCCTCAAAAACCGCCCTCTCTCAAGCTAGGTACATCACTATCACGCCGGTCTTGCCTCCAAATAGGAGGGAGCCATACACCATCATTCAGAGACAGGGCTAAGTATATTGGGTCTGAAACCACAATGAAACCATCAGAAGAGTTCACCACTCCTGCTTGAAGATTGAAGATATGCACCAAGTCACTGGCCCCTCGCCAAGATAATCGACTAGAGCAGAGAACTCTGCCACCACCTCCACCACCAGCAGATCCATGGAACAATACCACTTTCACAGCAGGAAAGACCCCATCCAGGCACAGAGAATAAAGTCCCCTCCGTCCCAACTAGATCCCAGCCAGCAGACTACCATTGACCAGGCCCAGAAGGGACACCCAGTTTTTCTTTCAGCAACAGAGGGAACCAGTACCAAGGGAGGACCAACCAGCCAGAAGGATCCCCTTTCCACCTACCAGGGCATACAGCATACAAGCCTACAGGATATTTGCCCTCCTTCTTTGCACAAGCTGGAGGGATGCCGTCACCAAGCCATCAGGTCTCACACTTACAGACCTCGTCAGCAGAGGGGGCTGCAACCACATCCACCCAAGGATCGCCCTCTGTCGAGATCCACTACCAGGCTCCCATTCCAGGAGCAACCAGCACTAAATGCCCGATGGAAGAGCAGGATACGACATTCCAGCCCCCCTGCCATCAGGTCATGACCCAACCCACCCGGGACAACATGGACCCCGCAGACGCCACTCCACAGAGGCCCGTACCAACTGAACGTCAAGTCCTCTGGTGCTCCTGCAAAGGAGATCCAGCACGCGCTAGGACGCTACAGAGAGTCCTTGGCGACCCACATGCACGAGACCATTCCAATGGCCCAAGCAGCATCAAGGTGAGAGCAGTAATCACAGAACCCAAGAACCAAAGCCTCTGTAGCTAACCATTTATTCTTCCCATTTCTGGTTTCTATGAATGCGGAAGACAAACTATACTTTCTTTACCAGGTTACAGATATTGTTGTAGGAGAAGCTAGGTACCACAATTTTTGCAGTAAACTTTTAGTGAATGGTCTTAATTTATGCCGAAATAAAAGTTTCATAGCTGGTCGTCCTGTCAACACAAACAAAAATAAAAGTTTTGCAAAGTTTGGTCCTTTTTAATGAGAAAGCTATGAACGTCGATTTTCACTGACAGAACTGTGCGGTTTCATGGACAGTTCTGGAGAGGAGACAACCTGTAAAAGTTACATCAAAATTAATGGATAAATTGAAAATAGCAAGCCAATGAGAGCAGTTGGAGGTAAAAATAAGAATTTTATAAGAAAAACAGGACAGTTACATTTTAGTGCCTAGAGAAATGGTACACAGAGAAAAATATTTGGTACGTTCAACCATGAACTGGTTTTTGTATGGTGAAACAAGTGTGTGAAATTTGAATCAACGAAATATTTGCTTGCCACTAAGGTTTAGTTCTCTCAACAAGTGTGTTTAATCTAATTAAATGTACATTTTGTTAGAACAACAAAACCAACATTTGACACATTTCATATATTGCTAAAGCATACTCGTTTCGCCACATAGAAACTTATACATAGTTGACTGGAACAAACCTTTTTCTCCGTGTAAACATTTAATCAAACTAAATAAAATAACGTAAATAAAATCTTGTGATGTCAAGGTACTCTAGTTTAATTTAAATAAAGTACACACATTACACACAATCTTTAAAAATGACGATGCCTGTGTAGACGCAAATCAACAAATACTAAGTTCTCGTGGACTTGGTATTGCACACATCAAAGAAATAGCGCATCCTGTCTAAACTTATTATTCACTTAAAGATTTATGGCTGTATGGAACATGGCAAATATTCTCTCATCTCCTTCGTAGAATGGTTAGATTACATACGTTAAGAGGAAAACATGGACATCGCAACGCAAGCAAAACAAGTTTCTTCTATTCGTTAACTTGAACTCTGGAAAACCAAGCGTAATCTACGTAATGTTGTGCTGTGCTATGCTATCTTATACCTAAAAATTAAGGAAACAGGGTCAGTTTGGCACCCTTGTAATGTTTAATCAACTTCTTTAAATTAAGGCGGTTGATATTATTACATGCAATATTTCTGGTTAGCTACCCAATGTGACTGCAAAATGGATGCTTCCATATTTTGATATCCTTGAAGGAATCAGTAGGGCACGCAGTTATAGGCAGTGATTTGCTTCAGCATCTGTCACATCTGTGACCTCAGGACGTGCACTGACAAGATCACTTTGTGCCCATTTCCTTATTCAAGCAGCTCTTGGTCATTTAACATGATGCATGTGATCCGATAAAAATGATTTGAAGTAAGTCCAAATACAAGTGCTCACAGGTTTCTCTGAAAATAAACTTCCAGCATTAGGGCGCTGCTTAACTCAAGAGCCGTGGCGCGAGTAAGGATAGCAATATATGCTATTTGTTAATTAGTATTCTACGTGGCTCAGTACCTGTCTAACCTACGTACATCCTACCACTGACTTTTCTGTTTTCAGTGAGGCCCACACTGCTACAAGACTTTTTAGAGCTTTTAAAAAATACTGTCATAAATACCCTAAACAATTTTATAGATTTTATCCTGTAATTTTATTTCTATAGTAATATTCTCCTCCTCTAAATTAAGAAGTTATTTGTCTGATACAGATATAATTAAACATGATAGCACTGCCGAACATAATTTAACTTGCAAATCACTATCCTTGCTCATGCCACGACTCTGGTAGGCAGCGCACTCAGTGAACTCTGTCTTGTACAATAGCTGAAGATAATTGTAAATTCAAACATTGACAGTGTATCAGTCAGTCGCACTGTAGATCTATGTCAAAATTTCGACCAAATAAGTTACACACAGCAGTTTATCAATGCACGTTTTGCAGTTTATGAACCATATTTTATTCAGTACATGAAAATACTACACTGAACTACCTAGGGACTTTTAAACTATGTGAAAATGTAAGACATTTTCAGCATATTTTAAAATGTCGGTGATAATTGGATTGATTTTGGTAGTTATATAGTCTTCACTAATTTCTCATTTTGTGCCGTAAATTGTGTTTTAGCTATTTTCGTAGAATGTTTACGCTAGGCATATCAGTCTGTTATTTAATGTAATGTTTAATGTATGTACTATGGAACTATGATAAAAAAATAATACTACATGGCTGCCAACTCTTACGATTTTCCCGTACAATGTACGATTTTGTGCCTTATTGTACAGTTGTATGATTCATGTGAATTATTGTAAGATTTTCAAGCTTTCCAATTTTTTCCCCCGTTTGGTTAATTCATATTAAAAAATCTGGTACTCAAATCACATAGTTTCGGTACCGAACATGTGGTATGTAGATCTGACTTACAGTGCCTTATATAATAAAGAAAACTGTAATACCGTAGTTTTGGGAACTAATGTGCTTCATTTATAGCCATTGTACTATGTATATTATTCACTACAGAGTACCGTATTATTCACACATCATACGAATGTAACCCGAACTTTGCCGAATACACCCGATCGATTGTAGTTGTCTTCCTGGCTAAGGCTGTGTCTCAATTCAAAGAGTACTCTGTTCAGAGAGTACACTTTCGCATAACACCAAGTGGGAGCTCTTGTTTTCTTTCTGGTGCTCTCACTCTCTCCAATTGGGACGATGCTCTCTCATATTCGTAAACAAAGGATGCAAATGCTGCAAGTGCATACATTTTTAATACAAGTTATAAACACATTAAATACATTTATGGGCAATTCAAATAATAATTTTTAAACTTACAGGCATCATATTTCGAGCTGGGAATAGTTGTTCTTTAGTGTTGCCAACATTTTTTATTTTGTGTATTTAAATGCATATAATGGCCGAAAATGTTAACTTACGTTTCTGGCCATGAGTAACTGTTAATGGGAAATAACTATTTATGTAGAAATATTTAAATATTTTCAATACGTGACACACGTTTCTTCTTTAACCTCAAACTATAGACGTAATCAAGATGGCGAACGTCAGTGAACACGAGAGAGCGAGTATACAACTTATCGGATGCGAAGGAAGGTTTTATTTTCTGTGTGAAGAATGTAATGAAAAATAAAACTTGCTGTGTGCACCTGGTTCTTACATGTTTACTATTTCAACTAACTCTTCCCACGGTATAATATTAATTATAACAGGTTATGGGCCCAGGACGTCATCGGGAGGAGAATTACTTGTTACGCTTGAAGATTGCAATGTGTAG
>PNEQ01130415.1:0-22510 GCA_003012365.1 Medauroidea extradentata | reverse complement strand
GGGACAATTATTTTTTAAATGTATTATTTAGCATAGCCTCACTTTCCCTCGGAATGTTTTCAATCACTTAGCTTTCTAAGAACGGAGGAAGGGCTACTAATGTGTAATGTGTGCAGGTACTTGTTCAACGTAGGCGAAGGCTCCCAGCGTCTGGCTCACGAGCACAAGATGAAGCTGTCCAAGCTGGAGCACATCTTCATCACGAACCCTGTGTGGGAGAATATAGGGGGCCTGCCAGGGGTGGCACTCACAATTCAGGACGTGGGCGTGCCAGAGATAACGCTGCATGGCCCCGAGGGCACGGTATGTTCTTCACATTCTCCAGTCTTAGTAGTTCTCACACATTCAAATTGCCCACAAGGACTGTGCATAAAGACCATGGCCCCTCCCGAGACAGCTCCTAAAAGATTAAATAAAGTACGTTACTTCTATGTAAAATATTGAAAAATATTACCTTACATTTTTCATATAGCTTTGTTAGAGACAACACAATCCATGATAGGTTCCTGCCTTCTGGCAGAGTTACAATGTTGGTGAGAGAAGGCCACACGGTGAAGGTTGGGTCAGCTGAGCGACTAATGAGACGTACCTGTCACCAGCTGGCCCAAAGTTTTGATGAGATGAGTGTGGAGCAGTGATGGAATGAAGGAGGCGGAAGAAATGGGAGTTCCCTGAGAAAACCAGCCAGCCAATAGTAACATGTGCCGTGTTTCCCACATGAGAAAAATTTGTGACCAAACTTGCCAGGAATCAAATTAGGATCACCTAATGGAGATGTGAGAGGTCTGACCCTTCGACCATCGTGGTGTCCAGAAAATGAAGTAGCCAGTCTGGGTTTGGAAGAGGCCTGGTGGCAGGTGTCAATGTGGTGGGAGAAATCATAATGGACTGCAGCGAGACACATGGAATGTAAAGGGGTGGATGAGCAGGAACTGAGCAGCTAAGGCAGGTGGACCAGTTGTGCAGGAAATATAACTGTGATAAATGGAGCAGTGGTCGTATCACTGGACAGGCAAAGAAGGCTGATAGCAGAGAAGGGCAAATGGTGAGGCGAAGAGATCGTGAGAGGTAAGATTGTGGTAGGAACACTGGGAGCTGCTCAGGAGAGTGGAGGGAACTTAGGGGAGAGGCTGGTAGATCTAAGGAACAGGAAGTAGAAGGTGAATGGTAGTGTTGAGAGAAGTATGATTGGCTTAGCGGGAAGTATAAAGAGATTAGAGGAGGAACTATTGCAAGCCAAGTGGAACTTCCAGCTGAAGTACAAGCAGATCTAGAAGGGGTAAGACAGAGGGGGTGGAAGGGAGCGGGGGAGTTGAGTAACAGAGTACAATTAAAGATTGTCGCTTGTGGTAAAAACAGAGAATGGAGGAGGGGCAAGAAGTTACACAGAGAGATTGTCCTGTATGGATGGCTCAGTGGTAGCAGGTAGAGCTAGACTGCAGAAAGGGAAGAGGAACGGGGTGAGACAGCAAGGGATAAAGCAAGGTCACTGACGGTAGCAAGACGGCTCAGAGTTAGGAAGGAACCAGATAGGAAGTTCTGTCATCAAAGATGTGCAGGTCGGAAGAGTCGGGCAAGCACTTGTCTTAAAAGCAGCGTAAGGGACAGCCAAGGTCGGGGATTATTATTGTCATAACAGTATGTTATTTATGACAGCAATACAGTTTTCTCTTTAAACACATATTTTATACTTAAAAATATTACTGCTTCTTAAAGTGGTGTATTCAATTGTTTTGATTCAGAAACTTGTTAAATAGTGCCATTTTGCACCGTAAAATCCAAATTTTTCCAGGAGAATCCCTGCGTGGACCTCCTGTTTTTGACTTTGTGATGATGGTGTATCTACGTTTTTAATGCAAACCCCCCCCCCTACCCTTTTCCCATAGGACATAGAGCTGGATCGACCCCTGATGTAATATTTAGGGGATGTTGTGTGAAAAATATTCTTGTCTAGTTGGTCTGATTCGTGTTTTCATCCTAAAAGTAGTATATTTAAAATATTATTTTCTATATTTATCTTTGCAACAGCAGGTATGTCACGGAGAGATTGTGTTTAATTTAAAATAAAAAAAAATTGTTTATGCTCAAATTATTTTGACCCAAAATATTTTTCGTTGATTTCAAATAAGATTTACAATGTTTATAAGCAGTATCAGCAGTGTGAAAAAGGAAACTGATTTTTTTTACGTCACAGTGTTTCCATTTTCTCCTTGCAACCTAATTACCCTCTTATTCTTCAGTTTCTATTAGCAGCATTTAACTTACGTACTTTAAATAAAACATTGAATGAATAAGTACTGATCAATACTAAATAGTTATAGTTTAATCGCTTTGGAGAAACATGATTTTAAAATACTTGCGTTTCTACATATGGTGATCCTT
Organism: Medauroidea extradentata; assembly: GCA_003012365.1. Classification (NCBI taxonomy): domain Eukaryota; kingdom Metazoa; phylum Arthropoda; class Insecta; order Phasmatodea; family Phasmatidae; genus Medauroidea; species Medauroidea extradentata. The sequence goes on along the minus strand of PNEQ01130415.1, from coordinate 20,128 downwards.
AAATATTCCAAACACTGCTTGTTAATGTGTGTAGGCCTATGTAATGTATTGGTATTTTGTTTTAGTTCATTTTTGTTACTGATTATGTATAATCAGACGGTATCAATGGTTTTCTTTTGTGAGTGTAAGATGTAATTTCTTGCGACAACTACATTTGCCAGCAAGAGTTTCTACCTACATACGTGCAGGGTTGCTGAGGAAGTGTTGTATCTAGGAGGGGGGTGGGGGGTAGAAGGTGTAAATGCACAGGGGTCTGGTCAGAAGCTGGATAACAAATAAGTAATACAAGGGTTACAGAATGCAGTATGCCTTCACTCACTGCTTGATGAAGCTAGGCTAGTGGAAACAGAGCGACTAAGGTTTTACAGAAGAAATGTATGCATCGTGTGTACATTTGTTTTCTGTCCATGAGCACTATCCTTCATGTACTTGTAGTTTGTATCATGTGTTAAAAATGTTATTCTTAGTCTAGCAGCCTTTTCCCAACATTAGCTATGAAATTTCAAAAACAAGTTTTTTGGCTAATTGTAAATGTATCTATTACAGCATACAAGAATTTGTATGTGTAGATTGGTGATGAATATGAATGTATGTTTACGTAGTTAATGTATAATTATTGAATGTGAATCGTCAAAAATGTAATGTTTTTCTAATGTCAAGTATCGTAAAGGAGAAGGTAATCTCTAGGCTATATTTGCCACAGTAATGTTTGGGTAAGAAAATACAATTCTGTCATCTTTGTGATTCAAAATTAATATATTTTCCATCGTGCCATCGACCGAAGTACTACCTGCTGAGGCACGGTCGGTGGAAAACTAAGGGAAGACTCTGAGAACAATTCTAGAGTTGAAAATACGGCCAAACTTACGGTGATGTGATCATGGATGTCGTCCCGACGTGACCCGACTGGGAACGGATAGAACAGGGTGAGCTCAGGGTGTAAGGTCAATGACTCTCGGTGGCTTCTTAGGTTGTAGAAAATATGACTTATCCTGGCTGCACGTGCAGGAAGACTGAACGAGCCTAATGGAGGTTGGTCCTGTGCTCTGGCAGTAACCTACCTATGTACTTGTTCAAAATTAAAACTAAAGAAATTACCCTCACATCACTAAGCACGTAATGTAGAAAATTATTAACTAAAAAACTCTTATAATATTTTACCTGGTTGTGACGTAGAGGTAAGACTGAAAACACATTTAAATAATCAATGAATGTGAAGAAGGCTTTGACCGCTTAGTGAACCAATTAAATAAGAGGGCAGAGTGTTGATTGTTTCACGCACATAAGAGGAAACAAATTGTTGCGTGGTTGTGCGACATTTTTCTGGCTAGACCAACTCATCAGGTGGAAAGTGAAGGAACAAGTTATTTATGGAATTATGCTCGCTGGAGGGCAGAACAAAGCACTATCGGCTTAATACTTTACAACACTACTTTGTACTTTAATTTTAATTTTAGAATCCTGGAGGTGGCCACATAAGGTGTGGTTGGTACTCCGGGACGAGCCAAGCCGCCCGAAAGAAACAATGAAGCTCCCCTCGTAGTTTGTCTCACAGGTTATCCTGAACTTTATACCATACACTTATCCTTACACTTTGCCACAAATTTTTTCTCAGTTTATTATTTGTTTTGAAACCAGCGCATAATACTCCTTGGGTCACGGGCAAGGGGAAGGCATTGTTAGCCTCGGTGCTGAAGAGGTGACCTGTGCAGGGTGCAAGAGGTGCGAGCGTGTGTTGGGTTGGAGCAAGATGGGAGAGGAGGTACATCATCATGTTTAGTATTTACTATTATGAGCCGGGCGGGGTAAGTTTAATATTTAAATTGCCCACTGTCTTGTAAATTGTGTCAGCAGTCCTGCTCGTGTGTGTCCGGCTGGTCAAATTCTGTGCTGGCTTTGTTTCTCCTGAGCATTGTGCTTTTGAAAAGTTGATGTCATGGTTGTTCGTATTCCTTATGAACTGCTAAAATATTGATTCAAAAGTTTTTATTTTAAACAGCTCTTGATTTAGAGTTTCTGTAATTTGAAGTATTTGCAACTGTCTTTTAATACTTATCGTTGTTTAACAGAATGAAATATTTTCTGCCACTCGAAGGTTTGTGATTCTGAAGGATCTGTCGGTACGCATGGCTCCTTGTGTCGACGGAGAGTACTTTGAAGACACTGTCATGACAGTGCTCTATGTTCCGTTACGAGTTGATCGGACAGAGTCGGAAGACACAGATGTGTCCGAACACGTACCAGTTGCAGCCAATGGCAGCAAGGCTGAGAACTCTTCGTCCTCGTGTTGCTCTGATGAAGATGACATTGACTACTATGAGCATGAGCGCAAGAGGAAGAAATGTGCCACAGATGGGACTGCCTCTCCAGGTACGTATTGCACATGTTTGGTGCTGTTGTGAAAAGTACGTGTGGGGACTGAAGACTCCATGTCTTTACAATTTGATTTTTAATGGTTAAATCTTCTTTAAAATAAGTTGGTCAACAACTATTGATACAATGATTAAAAATTATAACTTAGTGTTTCTGCATACTTCTCGTAGAGATGGTTGGTGTACTGCCACTGAAGTAGTGCAAGGTCTGGCCTGGCCTCTAACTTTAATTGCTCTAAATGTTGTGTAGAGCTTCAGTAGAATTTTTGTTATTTAACATCTGTGCATCATTTGAGAATTTAATCTGTGTATGAAAAGACAGTGGTAGAATTTTTATCTAGGGCTGGTTGATTTTACATTTTTAACTGTGCGTGAGAAAAACAGTCGGCTAAATAAGTTACTGAGCAGCTTAGAAGGACTGCGTGTAAGGTGTGTCCCCTGCTGTTTGAGTCCTGTAGTTGTATCATCTTGAGCGGAACTAACAGCTCTTGACTCATGACAGGCGCTACAGCTTGGCATACCAGGAGCCTGCCTGGCTTGCGAGCAGGGTGAAACTATGTGTTTGTTTCCCAGCTTGTGAGGTTTGTGACTTGTTAATATCGTTGCTAAGATAGGGCGTCAGTTAGGACAGCATGAGAAGCATCAAGCCGGTTGAAGCTAGTAGTGAGATAGAGGAAATAAACTTGTGATCTTGTCTTCCAGTCGTTTGTAGTGATAGATACAGGCGGAGAAGGAGAAGGAAGGTAAGACAAGATCGTATACCCTACTTGCACACACACACACACACACACACACACACAAGGCAGCAGAATCTAGGAAGTGTAGGGTTGTCAGTAGGAGATCCAGAGGCCTTGGCTATAAGAGAAGCGGAGAGCTTTTTCTTCAGTGACGAGGGCCATTTTGAGTGTGGTAGCTGTAGTGAGACAGATCTTAATGGAATACTTGGTTTGCCTGACCAAGCAGACGTACTGTGAGAAGAAGGAAAGAAAAGCAAATAAGGTTGCTTCCCAGCAATCATTAATGTCCAGCCCCAGGGACAGACAAGCCTTGCAATCATTTCCAGTGGGAAGTTCCGGAGCAGCTCATCTACACTATACCTCACACACACTCTCGACCCAGCTTGTAGGTAAACTACACCACACTCCTGTGAGACTGGGAGAGAGTTGAGTTAACAAAGGTCACAACTCCTGGGTAATAAAGGTCCCTCCGTCCTCTTTGTTGTGACAAAAGCTCCTGCTATTGCTGAAATGCGCTCTGGAAGGGTACGGATGATCTTACAGTAAAGACTCAGTTAACTATGTTTATGAATAGAATAACAAGATTTTAAAAATATATATAACATAGTACTTAACTACAATCCTCGCTAAACAGAACTTTGTTTAAAGCTGGTTTGTTTGTATAGTGTGTTGATGCTTAATAAGTTAATTTACCTGAATTTGTTCTCAGTTTTTTTAATGTTGCTTGAAATTAGAATTACTTTGTTATTGCATCCATTTTATATTTCTCCTGACAGCAAAATTCTATACTGGTATATGAGTATGTGTTGATTGACAAGTACATATGGTGGAACACAATAAATTTTGTTCTCATTTAGTTTTATTGTTTTATGAACGTGTTCGTGATGCACAGCGTTGCGAGGATGTACTGCATGACACTGTGAATGTGCAGTGTGTGTATTGTCCTGTGTAGTGTGAGAGGGCTCATCATGTTGCAGACAGGAAGCGACCAAGGCCACACCACGGGGCAGCGAGGCATGCTGTGATGTGCTACGTCTGCCAGTTGAAGCCTAAGCCAGGCTCGTTGTGCTTGGAAAAGTGTGTAGACAAGGGCGTCCCCCCGGGCCCACTGCTGGGGAGGCTTAAGTCTGGCCAAGATGTGCAGCTGAAAGATGGCACTGTGGTTCGGTCGGCTGATGTCTGCCTGCCGGATGATCCTGGACCTGTCTTCGTAGGTGCGGCACTTCTTTAATGCTATGCAATGCCTATTCACAAACATACTGTTAGTACTGTGCTTTTGACATTTTATGCCAGTGCATTAGAAATAATGGTTTTCAAAAATTATTTAATTTAAATACTGTAGTAGTTTGCTTTGAAATTATTAAAATAGAATAAGTAGTTATACATTTAATGTGTACAGTAACTGTTTCAGCTCTCACTCTGTTGTTAAATGTGTTAGTTATTAGTTTTTTATAGCTATATGATGTTTAAGGCATGTGTTTCCAAACATATAGTTGATTCTGATGATCAGATAGCAAGGTATTGATTGCTTCTTTACAATGAAAGCACGCAGCCAGCTGCACTGCTGAACTGAAGATAGGTGTTGTGATCACTGCACCACCATGGCTGTCCTGTATCATGTTGTCTGCATGTATATGGATTGTAATGCTGTAGTTGGTAGGAATAGTACTCTCTGGTAGATAGCTGTGAAACTGTGATGCTTGTTAATACACAGGGACAGGGGAAGTTTCGTAATTTCAATGACCAGCGTACATGAATCCATTGTCCTCTGCATACTCGAACCCCATCAGTTCGTTCACTGAGTGCTGTTGCACTGAGTAGCAGCTAATTGGTGAATTGTCGAGGCTTGAGTATGTATAGGATGGTTGGTTCTAACATTGTACATGTTGTTGAATTTGTGACATTTTCATGGCCCTACTAATATACCGCCAAATAGCAAAATTCCTTTAAATAGCTTTTTATCTTTGATGTACAGAGTGAAGGAAGTATGTACATATTGACGGAAAATTTCAAAATTTGCAGGGATAATTGGAAATCCTGAAAACAGTTTCTAAAGGGTTTATTTTAGGTTATGTCTATCAGTCAGTTTTTTAATGATGCTTGCTCACAATAACATAGCATTCTAAACGTTATGTGTTGCAATTTAATGCCGGTATCTTGTTAAGTATACATTTTTATGGACCATAAATATTGTTTACAAAAGTAAAAACAATAACACAGAAATGTAAAATTTTAAAAACAAAATTGACCTAAATACAAAACCATAAAACCTTGTCTGTAGCAGTAATTGGTTATGATTGTTTGTGACGGGATGACAGTGGTGGACTGCCCCAGCTTGGATTTAGTGGACTCACTGGTCAGTCACCCGGCCTTCAAGAAGCACCAGGCAGGAGCTATCAAGACTGAAGACTTTGCCTACCTTGTCGTACACTTTACACCTCGTCACGTCATGCAAGACCACAGGTAACCTCTCCAGCAGTGCGCATGATGTCGTGTATGCTCTTCGACAATATACCTGCGATCAGAAACTATAGATGTCTTAGAAACTGCCAGTTCAGGAAGTGATAGCCTTGAGCATTACAAATCAGCGTTAGATGTAGCAAAGTTACGTTATTTCTTACTTATGACTTAAGGGTGCTGTCTGCCTGGTGGCACAGCCACGAGCAAGGATAGGGAATTGCATGTTAAATTATTCAACCATCGTTCAAGATGCTGCTATCAGAAAAAAAATTATTTTCTGCATTGAGATAGTATTTATAAGTATGTGTTTTTTGTCCAGAAACTACTCATTTGTTCACAGTTTTCAGGGTACAGCATTGAAAACAGTCTAAAAGATATTTTAGCATTGTGGGCTGCAGCAGGATGCAAAGACAAATAAATTGATTGATTGATTTAAAGGGGCTGAGCTGATAGTAGAAAAACTATGTATAGATTATAAGGCAGTGTATTGTAGTGTATCAGAGTTAGTGAGATAGTTGGTTTTTACGTCACAGGTACACAGAGTGGATGGAGAAATTCTGTCCCAGCACGCAGCACCTGGTGTTGAACAGCTCTAGTCGTTGTATGGGCAGTGTGGCTGTACATAGGATACAACACAAGCTGCATCTGCTTCACGAGGGCATCTTCCCCCTGCTGCAGGACCACAGTATCCCGGACACTGGTAGCCCCAGCAACTCCACAGAGCCCCCTGACCTTCCTGCCAGCGTGCCCCTCGTCCAGGCCCGCACACTCTGCAGTATCTGGTTGCGCCCCAAGAAGGGGGTCGAGAGGTACTTTGCTCAGCTATAACCATTTATGTGTGTGTGTTCTATATATACTGTAGTTTGCTCTAACAGCAAGTATGAGTGAATGCTCGCAGTGTCGACATTGTGGCTTCGTCGTAAAATCCAACAAGTTGGCAACAAGAATTGTCTAAAAAATGTAAAAGTAATTGGTATTCTAAACATAACAGAAAAAATTCAAATTTAATTATTTCAATAGACCTGAGTTTAGTTGTGGAAAATGCTGTAATACATTAATGGAGCATAGTTTCTTGCATACAGTAGTTTTACTGTGAGTAGATAAATATACATATTTTTAAATAACACTTGATTGCAACTATTTGCTTATTTTACTTTTTTTTACTTTTACTTTTAAAATTGTTGAAAGTACCCGAAAATATTGTTGCAAAATCGTTGTATTTGTTTGTAAAGAAGTTTGTTTTATTATTGTTATTATTATTGTATTGTAAATGTGACCCATTAATTTGCTACTATATTTAAACATTCATTAGTGTTGTACATAACCACCACTGGTGTAACTACAGTATTTGCTAGTAAGACTGATCTGTTCTCACGAACAGAAGCAACCAAACTTGAAACCATGTCATGGCCTTCGCCAAGCGTAACACTCGTTGACTGGAAACGTGTTTGTACATTAAAAATTAGGTCACAAAGCTTAATATGTGAAATTTGCATTTATTCATTATGTTGATGCAGTCTGAGTAAAACAGTATCCTAGTGGTGCTAAACCAATTATTGAGTGAGTTTTAATTAATGTACATATGGATTACCGCATTGTGCATAACCATAACAATGCTTAATCACCTCTGACGACTATGTCAGCCGCCAATGGCATTTTGAAACACAAACATGTACTAATTGTTGAATGAGTTGTCCATGAATTGTGATTCAACAAGACTGCTCAGGACAATATTACCATGTAAAATGCCAGTTTTAATAACTACGTGCGAACCATGGAGCATTATAAGACCCAGAGAACATCCCGTTTCTAGCGCAGGGACAGCTGGATGATCCACACAATCTTATCTATTTACTATCTGTTTCAACTTCGACTGCTGGATGTATCCAGGCACATGTATCCGTATCTTAGCCAGAGTAATTATTTCTTGTTGGCAATGACACAATCTGTATGGAGAGTGGCTGGTGCTGCTCGTCACGGGAGGATTATGGTATGAACTGTACAAGTATTGCAGCAGACACATACAGTGCTGGAGCGTAAGCTGCGCCTGCAGTGAACAGTGTGAGAAACTGTTGGTAGGTTCACTGACATTCCTCATGCACAGACCGCTAGCAGTTGCACATTTCAATTAATTTTAATCAATTTTTTATACTGACCTGATTTTAAAATGTTACAGGCTTTTGACATAATTTTTCTTCTTGCAATAATTACCTGACACACACACACACACAATTCATGACTTTCAGTGTGATTTTACTAAGTTAGTAGGTTCCTTATTGTAAGTGATCTGTCGTATAGTAAGGTCAATGTGGGTACGTACTATAATATAAACAAATAAAATTTCTGTTTTCCTAAATTTGTAGATTAGTTTATCATGATTTTTTTTTATGGTTTGCCATTGTCGAGTGGTAGGGAACACATGTTGCAGGAAAGGAGAGTTGAGCCTGGACGTGAAGACATTTGTGGAGGAGACGTTCAGCGAGGAAGGCTTCCCGCAGGAGCTGGAAAGGCTACGTGATAGGCTGGCGGCGGAGCAGGTGCGGAATGGGAACACACCCACGAGGCAGTTCCCCAAGGTACTATTCCTTGGGACAGGCTCCTGTATTCCAAACAAGACTCGCAACACTAGCGGCATTCTGCTGCAGACCAGGTGATGCATTGTCCTCTGCTATCACTAGACCTGTCTTTCATTTGTTTTTTCTGTCACCTTCATAGTGTAGGATAACAGTTTACCTTATCTTTGAAAAATCATTGTTTATAATAACATTTAGACAGTATCACTGACGTTCGTACAGAATTATACTTGCAGTTAAACAGTTGTAAAACTGCAGACATGTGATGGATTTTTTTGGTCAGTTGCACAATCACAATGTTTTGCTGACTGTGCCAATGTCTTCAGATGGCAAATTAAGTTATTTAGTGGTCATTAGAGATGGTGAATGGTAGATTTGGCTTAATTTGATAGTGAGGTCACGAGAGATGGAACCATTGGCTGAAAACTGCAAGCCTTACGTAGTGTGTGGTAACATTGTGACCAGCGAGGTAGGTAGAGTAGTCAGGTGTCGATAGCCAGCAGATACAGTGTGTGTGTGTGTGTTACAGCGAGGACTGCAGTGTGCTGGTCGACTGTGGGGAAGGAACGTACGGCCAGCTGGTGAGGTTCTACGGGCCCGGCCACGTGGACGACGTGCTCCGGAAGATCAAGGCTGTGTACATATCGCACCTGCATGCCGACCACCATATTGGACTGGTGGGCGTGCTGAAGGGACGCAGGCAGGCGTGTTTGCGCGCCAAGCAGTCCTTGCGGCCGGTCTACCTCTTTGCGCCCAGGCAGATCATGTTCTGGCTCAACTTTTATCACCACAACTTTGAGCATGTCCTAGAGGACTTTGTGCTGATATCTAATGGAGATTTGGTAAGAGGCACTTTACAGTTTGTAGTGTTGGAATGTGTAGGTTACTATTCCTTCCCTATCTTTAAGGAAGAAGATTCTGAAGGTTTGAAGTGACGTGCCTCTCGTCCTAATGTTAGTGTGTGACTGCCTATCCCGAGCTGAACATAAACATTTATCATGATAGTTCCACCTCTGATAATTATATATCATGAGAACGTGAGCAAACTAAAAACTGTTTTAAAATCTAGTCACAAAATCCTTGCTTCTGCTCCACAAACTAAAAACCTCTCTCAGCCTCGCAGACTAATTTTCAGACGCCCACTAAACATCCACAATTAACTCGTCCTTCCAAAACTTCAACCAACCACATCCAACAACACTATCATAACACCCAAAGGTTCCCATCTCTGCAATAAACCACACTGTGGTTTCTGTGCTATCCATCAATCCTCCACTTCTTTCACCAGCAGACTTACCAACCACACATATCCCTTACTGGGCAGTTACAACTGTGCAACAGAAAACCTCATATACCAGCTACAGTGCAAACATTGCAATGTAAAATATGTAGGCCTCACTAACAACACACTCCGACAAAGTCTGAATGGTCGTAGAGCAGACACAAAACAAGTAATAGCTGGTAACATGGACGTACTTGACAAACCAGTCGCAGCACATGCTGCATCACACAAACAAAACTTTGACTCCTGTTGTAACACCAAAGTAGTAAGATTCCTACCACCCTCAAACAACAAAGGTACTGGGATCTAGTCCATCAATACTTTACCAAATCTTGACAACCCCCAGGTCTCAACATCAGATAATCGCAACCATACCAACAGAATACCGCTACACCCCATTATCTCTTTGTTTTGAATTTTCCAGCCACACCCTAGTTCTCTTCCTGGCTGCTAGGGTAACCAACCACGCTACCACAACTGCCATTACTCTGCGTGCATGCAAAACACGTTAGAGGGGCAGAAAGGGGTATCCAAAAATGTAGTGTGCATTACAACACATGTCAGCACAGCTATTAAATAAATAAAGAAAGGAACATTGGTCCCCATCTTGGATTAATTTTATATTTACAATACGTAGATGCTTCTTTTATTTTGTATATTTGTATATTCAGCTACCATACAACATTAATGTAATTAGACTATTTCATTAACTTGGCAGTACAGGAATGTGTAAACATCTACGTAATCAACACCTTCAGTTAAATTAATGCAAGGACTGTATTATAGTCATACCTGTTCACCATGTCACAGTGTACATTTATATTTTAGTCTAAATGTACAACTAATTTGAAATAAAAGGCGTTTGAAAAATTAACGCAGTGTTGATTTAGAAGTTGACGGAGGCTGCAAATATTGGCCATACTGTGGTAAGAGAATGGTCAGTATAGTCTGTTTGCCTTGATTTGACATTTCTACTCTAAGGAGAGTGTCAGCAAACAGTATTGCTGAGACCCTAACTTGTTGTTTTAGGATTCTGCAAGAAGGGCAGTCGTTAGAGCATTCGCCTCTTATCAAGGTGATCCGGGTTCGATTCCCAGCAGGACTGGTCCCCAAATTTTCGCATGTGGGAATCATGCAGTATCGTGTCACTGGCCGGCGGGTTTTCTCAGGAGTCTCCCGTTTCTTCTCCCCTTCATTTCGGTGCTGCTACATACTTGCATCACGTCATCCCTCACCAGTGCTAAAGACGTAGATGTGCTGACCAAAATATCTTCACTTCACTTTAGGATTCAGGAAGTTAAGGTCAATATTGGATTTAACACCGGCAGGTATGGATGTCATTGCGGCACATGTGGAAATTGAATGGATGTAGGAAACAACAGACAGAATGACTGAACACTTTATGAAGGAAATGTTAAGGCAGTGACAGTATAACTTTGTGTGGAGGACGTGGCACTGTCACGTCACATGCTTCTTTCTGGGTTTGGCCACATGCAGGTTTGATACATGTTCAAGTAATGGTTGGTAGATGTGGCTCAATCCTAGAACTGATAACAGATGCTGCGTAGCCAGCAAGCATTGTGCTATTAAGGGTGCCGCCTACCCGTGCGTGACAGACTCCAAAGCGACGGAGCGGTAAGGTCGACCTTGAAGAGCGCATCAAATGCGGCGTCGCCTCAACGAGCCAAGCGCGCATCAAATGCTGTGTTGTCTCAGCAAGCCAAGCACTGAACTAGAATGCAAGGTTCCCGCGAACAGTTTTTACTATGGGACATTAAGCGGTGACCATATTATTTTATTGGTGGGAAGTCTGCAGCTAAGTTCAGTGCAGGTCGCAATCTGAGTTTCACACACATCTGGTTAGTACATTTTGTAGTACGGAAGTATGAAGGCAGTTTTTAGCCATGTTGGAGGGCTTAGAAACAGTGGTTTTAATAAGGGTAGCATCTTAACAATGAGGTTCGACCTTGTCTGAAGTTTTTTTTCTTACGTTGGCCCAATGGGCACACGTGGAATATTTTCATAGAAAAAACCTGTTTACGAACGCACTGCAACGCATTTGAAGCGTGGGGTAAATTGCCGCCTTAAGTGAGAGTTCGGGCACAGAAAGAATCATTATTTCAAAAATAATAGACTGTAAGCTGAATCTTTTTGGTGGGATCATGCATTTTTTAAGTTCCTTTTTTTAGTGTTGTGTTCTCTTGTGTACAGTTGTATGTTTGACTCGGGGTGTTTGCAGTGGAATATTTCAGCCTGTGTGTTTGTATGTGTACATTATAACCTGTCCTTATCAAACTAAGATGAATTGAAAATTTGAAACTCATCCATGGAACATATTCTTTCCAAATCTATCCCATGAGGAACAGTAGATAAAGCATCCACATTCATAGGCACAACCAAAATTGGGGTGGAGGGGGGACACCACTGCAAAGGTGGATAAAATAGTGAGAGTTATAGAAAATTGGCTGACAGACTTCAAAAAATTGTTATACTAACTGGAATATTGAGAAAATGGTAATAATGTAGTCCCATAAGACATGCATGCTTACTTTTGGGCTGTATAATGCATGGCTGTACGGAAATATGTATCAAGATGTGTGCCCCTTCTAAATTTAGTGCTAGTTGTGTACCCGTCCATATTTAAGTCTAGTGTTGTTTTTGTTGTGCGTGTGCATTGTGTCTATTGTATTTGCTGGAAGGTATGCTACATGTTGGCAGCAATGGTATAAAATGTCTGTGTTTTGTAGGTTACCAGTGGTTCAAGCACAGAGCCGTCGCGACTAGTGGCGCAGGCACTGGACACGCTACACATGAGCAATGTAGGCACGGTGTTGGTTGACCACTGTCCCAATGCATTTGGTGTTGCGTTCACACACTGCGATGGCTGGAAGATAACGTACTCTGGGGACACCATGCCGTGTCCTGCCCTGCAGGAGCTAGGTATGGTCACTCGCTCTCTCTCTCTCTCTCCCTCCCTCTCTACCCCTCCCTACTCCCCAGGTAGTGTGGCGGTGCTTACAGCTTGCCTCTACACTAACCCTGACACTGATGTTTTATGTACTGGTGCAAAGTTTATGAAACCACTGCTAGAAATAATACAGTACTTATAAACAAGGAAAATTTCTTAAAAGCTTTACATCACACATGCTCTTATACATTAAAGTATGGTGCAGAATCACTCAACTCATTGAGCAGAAAACTTCTTAAAAGGGTTTCATTATATTTGACTAAATTCAATTAAAAGAAAACTGACTGTGTTTTAGTACATGACCAAGATTGTAAGTAATCTTGTATGGTGGTGTTTCATTGCCGGCATATAAGACAACTATACATATTTTTGACTTTCACAGAGTTCTACTTGTCTTACATGAAGGTGTAAAAATTTTTGGTAACCTAAAATTAGTTTCAAAGTTAAGCTGTAAGCTGTAGAGTTGTATGATGTTGCAAGGATTGCGTTTTCTGTCACAAGTCAAAACAATTGCCCAATTTTTTGATAGAATATACGGTACAAAATTTTGATGAGCGTCATATTCGTGACGTAAGCCATGTTTACCTCGCAGAGAAGCGTGCATCGCGTGGTGATCAATACAACTGGAGTGCATGTCTAGATCCTTTGTCTTGCAACATACAGCACTCTGGCAGAGAAAACATGGATCTAGGTATCGTACTACGCAGTCATGTGTCAAGTGCTTGGCTGGCAGGCGACAACAGAAGCACACAAGCATGCAATGACCTTGAAAGTTGCAAGTAGCTACTACAGCCCAACGTTACCGTGTTTTGCGCAGCGGGCTTCAGTCCTGCATTGCCAAGCAGCGCACAGCAGGTAGCAGCTGTTGATATCGTCGGCCACGTGCCCCGCCACACTGCATTTCCTTGGTTCTTGGGTGCCTGGAGGGCAGTAGTAGCCAATGTTATTGGTTTATGTGTCCACTATGATATTTATGTACCGGTAAGAAATGCATTAAAAATATTTCAACTAAATTTTTGTGTTTCTGGTAAAGGAAAAAAAATTTTTTGGCCACGAATTACAAAAATTATAAGAGATGGGGAAATTTCGCGAATTCAATGACCTGCATATTAGAATCAAATGTCTTATGCATACTCAAGCCCTGACCATCCGTTCATTGTCTGTTGTTCCACTGAGTAGCAGCTAGTGGACAAATGATGGGGACTTGACTATGCATAGAATATTTGATTCTAACATGCAAGTCATTGAATTCGCGAAATTTTCTCATACCTAAAAATTGTATATGTTTTTTTGTTTATTTATTTTTTTATTTTTATGTGTGGGATTGTCCTTTATTCAGGCAAATACGTTATTTACTTTTATTGTTATAGACTACGCCCTACGGTAAATAGCTAATGTTGCCTGTAGTAATTGTGTGCGTGTATACAGGGAAGGACAGTGACTTGCTGATCCACGAGGCGACCATGGAGGATGAGCTGGTTGACGAGGCGCGGCAGAAGCTGCACTCTACAACGTCGCAGGCCATTGAGGTCGGCCACGCCATGGCCGCGCGATTCACCCTTCTCACTCACTTCAGCCAGCGCTATGCCAAGCTGCCCCGCCTCAACCACAACTTTGCCCACAACAACGGCATTGCCTTCGACAACATGCAGGTCTGTGCCCCTTATCCTCCCTTCTTTAACAAAACCCTCACTTCAATGTAATGTTATCACAAATTTTTAAAGTGAATTTTATCACTTACAAGTCTCACAATTTGTATTAAAATTTCAATTAAAAACAAGGAGGTGTGAATTCAAAGTGAATGTGGCCAAATAAAAAAATTTATGCTTCAGGTTATAATTAATGTGTTGTTATAATTATCACGAACTTCACTGCATATGTAAATAAAAATGTGTATTAACACCATATAAAGAGAAAGTCAAAGAATAGCAGAGTCAAGTACTGTACAAGATAGTACAAATGATACAGCACCTGAGATAGGCTAGATCCATCTTGAAAGCCTGAAAATAAAAATATGAAAACGTAAATGTATTACCAAGTACTGTAGGTAACATACGATACTGCATCCCTGTTGTTTCGTAGCTATTGTATCTATTCTGGCGCTATAGATAGCATCAACCGAAAATTTTTTGTGATTTGGTCCATGAAAAACCTGTCCTTGCAACATTAGAACTGCAAACTCACACTGTATTCCCTTTCTTATCTGCATAAACAATCATAGAGTTTAACTCAAATCCCACACTGTAAGTTGTAACATGTGTACATTCTTCCCATTGGAGAAAGAAAAAAAAAATAGAGAGAGAAACCTGAACTTCAAAATAGCTTCACTCTGCAATTGCACTCACTTATTCAATTCAATTCTTTATTGTCCTCTCGACTACAATGTATACAGAAATTGTACAAGTAGTATAGGACTCGTCATTAAATGATATACATACATATATACATAACATAGAAGGTACAATATGTTACGTTTACTTGCTGGGAGCCCATCTCTAACATTATTGTAAAAACATTTACCATCATTGAACATAGCAATAGCATTACTATTTACACTGATAACAGTAACACATTTTTGCACCAAGAGAGCTTAAGGAATTAACATGAGACACTACACAGCAGCAACAATAAATTTCATGGTTATATTTCCCTCAAGGGATCTCGAGGACAATTGAGATGCAGAGCTACTTTCTATAAACCTCAATATTTACAAGCACAGTTACCCATTGCCATGTACACTTCACTTCTACATAAAATATTCATCAATAGAATAATGTGCAGAGGATAATAAATACATCTTAATTTCTTTTTTTAAATAGACCAGTGTTGTTTGAACACATATTCTTATAATTAGATGGCAATACATTGAATAACTTTACAGCTGAAAAATATACTCCCTTCTGGCAAATAGATAAGTTAACTGCAGGAATATATAAGTTATTTATTTGTCTGATGGTCACGGCTGCATTCATAGCATTGTAGCAACATTGCAAGGATTGATTACCGGCCACGTGCACTGGTGTGGCAGTCCAGCCGGCCGTGATTGTCAAGGTCACTCACATTCCACATGGCACGCAGTCATACACATCACATTTAGTGGTGCATCAATATGTCCTATGTACTGTGTGCTGGTCAAGAAAAATTACCGTATTATGTGACCATTGTACAAAAATTATTGTTTTTAGTTAAATTGTCACTATGAAGATTATTATAAAAGACAGAGGTACAGGTACTTGCGGATAATACTTGTAAATAGGTACACACATATGAGGGACGACACACCCGAAGCCTAAGGAGCCAGTTTGATACTGGGGAAACGTCGCGAAAAAAATGTGTGTTGTCCCTTCATGTGTGTGTACGTGTTTACAAGTATCATCTTTAAGTACTTGTACCTCTGTCTGTTATATTACTTCGTTAGCCTAGCCGTCTATTTCACGCCATTCTGACATTATAAATAATTGGTGGGACAATTATGAGGCAGCGACGATTATGTGATTCCCAGTGTTGTGTTGCAGGTTGGATTTTGCATCACTAATTGTAACATAGAGAGACTGTTACTCTGGTAATAAAATAAAGATAGTTCACCTAAGTGAATGTTTAATAGCACTCCTACCAAAACTACAGTGAGAAGTGCTGGTTTTTCGTTGGTGTTTTTAAACAAATGTAGGAGAACCACAACTCCCTCACCGCCATTTTTTTCTACAGTTACCGACAATTTACAATATTGACTGATTTTACGGTAGAAATTTCCCACTTTATACACTTCTGCAGATTTTACAACATTTTTCCCAGGTTTCTTGAGAAGTTTAAAAAAGGGGGTTGCACTATATGCAACGTACTGTAAAGGTTTTGTGTGAAAGTGACAAGAAACCAAAGAGGAATATATTGGTTGCCTTGTACTACATGTGTATGTACGTATATGTGGCAGGTGGGGCTGGACGACCTGCCCATCTTGCCCTTTCTGTACCCGTCCTTGAAGCTGATGTTCGCGGAGCATTACGAGGAACTGGAGCAGAAGGCAGCCCGCCGCAACATGAAGCGAGAACGAGAGAAGGCAGCCTCTACATCCTGATGCATTTCCCTCTTGTGCAGCGTGCTCGACTGTACAGTCGGACAGTAAAGACATGAACTTGCAGTGGCTGATCGCGAGAATTGTGCATAAACCTGTGACATCACATGAAGGCTTGAATAAACTACTTTATCTTGGACCAAGAGTGATACACGTACACATTGCTGATGTTACTGACGAAGAGGAGGTTACAGTCTCAGGTTTTTGTTCTTTCACATAACTTTTGTATCTTTTTTTTTCTGTTAGGACGAAATATTTATTACCCGCTCTCATCTTAAATGTAAAATTTTGGGAAATTTTTCGCTTATGAGCAGTGTTAAAACTCAAATGAGCCAAATGTTTTGTAAACCATGCACTGCTACATACATACAGTACGTGTAAAAATTCTGAGACCTTAGTTACTGCAAATAAAGAAATAAAAACTGTTCAGTATATAAAAATGTTGAGGTACAAAACATTAATAACCATTTCAGACTTATTCTTACAGTTCTCCTGTACTTTTTAAATGCATTCGTGTTCATTGGTCAGTGTTGACAGGTAAAAGATATTCACTTAGATATTTCGAATCTGAAAGATAAACGCTACCATTCAGACGTAAAAAGATTTTTATGTAAAAACATACATTGGCTTTCAAACGACAGGAAACTACGCACGCCAGTTTGAGCCATGGACAGTGAGTACTCTAAGACAAACAGTGTTCCACAAGGTTTCGCTAGTAAGGAGGTTGCAGGAATACCTTAGCGGGAGAGTCCTCAGAAAATTTAAATTGTTTTAATAATTGTTATGTTTGCACAAGGTATGGTTTCTTTTGTAGACATGCATTGTGACTTTGTTATGTAATTGCAAATTTTCTATTTTTCATAATTTTTGTGTAGGGCGTAACCCCACATTGAAATTTTTTGTATGTGTTTTTAAAAACTTGCAGAAAGTTAGCTAATTTTTAAAAATACAAAAATATTCAATGCAATTTTTGTTACATATCATGTCAGTGACATTTTTCTTCAGTGTGAGAATTATTTTATTTCTGTAAGTCATTTGATTTTTGTTTTGTGTATAAAACCGTGTTATACAAATTTGGGCTGTGAGCTGTTATTGTACAAAAACTATAATAGCTAGAAAATGTTCAAAACTGTAAAAAAAAAATAGCCACAATATAGTGGGCCACATTGATATTTTTTTCTTATATTGATCGTTCTAAACAACTGGTACATTCACAGAAAATTAACTACATCAATCATTATAAGCAACTCCACATGTGAATTGTACGTGATTGAATACTGATTTTTCAGTTTTTTTTTCTTTTAACTTTAAACATTTATTTATTAAAGTTTTGGGACTGAGGGGTCTGTACACGGATTGTCTGTGTGTTTAAGTCAGAAGTAAACTACGGCTTGTAAGTTCAGACCAAGTTTGCCTGTGTTTCCTGTCGTAAAAAATTCAGATGTTTGTGGACGTGCTGGGGGTAAATAAATAATACACTTTACAATATTTTGTCAACATTTTATTTAATGTATTCACCACGTCTGAATGTACCCAAACATATGCATATTTGTTTTCCTAACTCTTTTAGTTGGTAGAAATCTTTACTCTTACACTTTATTGTACTGTTGCCTTGATTTTTGTACATAGGAACACTATGCACTCTCGAAGCCCAGAGATGTGTAGATGCCATCCCAAAATGCCATTCTTTCTTTATTTAAGTCTTCTTGTAGTGAAGGAGTAGCATTAATCTTGAGGTAATAGCGGTGGTCTTGAGATGCATCTTTCCACATTACTTTGTCGCCTATGCTCGGATTTCTGCAAACACAAAGTAGCCATCTTTATATATCTGAGAGTGAAACCCATATAAATGGAGTTGTACGTAAAGATTGGAGACATTGATAATTTTTATTATTGTCAGAAAATCCAAAATTCGTACAAAAATAATACTGAATTATCACAGAGTAACATGGCACAACGGTAACTCATTGGACTCACATTCTGGAGGACTCAGGTTCAATCCCTGGCTTCAGCCATCCTGCTTTTGGTTTTCCATAGTTTATCACTTTAGGCAAAAGCAGGGATGGCTTCTGAACGAAGACCATGGACGACTCCTCTCACACACTCCCGTCGTACCAAATTGTGTGTTACCATCTATAATGACATTGCTGTTGACGAGACGTGAAATCCACTTACCTTACCTGAAGTTATCAAGTCCATACACGTATTTAATTAACACCAATGTCATTCATAAAAAAAAAAAACATTGTACTTTATAAATCTTGTTTGTTAAGAACAGCAAATAAATTTGCCTCTGTTATTACAGCATATAAGTTCAAAACGGAATTAAAATTACTCTAATTTAAAATTTCAGTAAGTGTGAACCAGGATCGTCCTGGACGAGAGTCGAACATGTTGCTGCTGTGTTTCCTCTCTCTGCCTCACTTCCTTCAAGATCTCACTGTCAAGCGTAAACTAAGTCTGCCCAGTGCTCTGAGCGTAGTCTGTGAATATATATGAATATATACTGTGTATTTAGAAAAATTGTTATTGAAGAGAATTTCTAAATATTTTTAATTACATGAAATACTATATTTTAATTCACTTTCCACATTCACATAAATATGCCAAATATTCAGTGCTCATATTTTTTATTTAGTTATTTATTTTAATTTTATATTAAGTATGTAACTGGATTTATTATCTACTTAATCAACTCTAATTTTGTTGGAAAACAGTAAATATGTTTATAATATCAATTTAATTTACTTAATTTTCAATTGATGGTTTTCCTTTTACTGCTAATTTTTTTGCAATTAAAATTTTTTGCCAAAAAATTTTAATACATAATTAGTCCAGAGTATTAGGTTTCACATAAATGAGTTATGGGTAAGTAATAATTTTCAGTTAAGTCTTACAATGTGTATATATGATACGGAGTAGGAAATCAACACCGAGGACAGGGTAACAAACACAGAGAGAAAACTTTCAACCTGGTAGACATCTATCGTTATCTGAGATGTGATGTGACATGAAGCCTAACAATGGAGCAGTGACAAAAAACAAGGACGGGGGAACTGGGAGTACCCACAGAAAATCTACCCACCAACGGCATCAGCCGGTTTTCCACATCAAAATATCTTGGACCAATTCCGCTGGGAATTGAACCCGGATCACTTTGGTGAGCAGTAAATGGTCTGACAGATTCACTGTCACTGCCCCTAGTCTAGTCAGTAAAAGCACTTACAATATTTTTTTAACTTGTAATTTAAGTGTGTTATAATGCATATTTAGCTTACCCTGTTTTGATGAAATTAGTGTACATGGTGACCATAAGGTCTATAACTTCCTTGTCTGTAGAGTTCGCTTGTGGCTGGCCTTTAGCTTCCTGATAGAATATGTAGCTCAGCTCGTCGCCATGAGCAACACCTGGAATAGAAATAATGTACCACAAGTATAACACAACTATCTGGACGGATACCTACATGAGGTGTTTGAACTTGTAAATAGTGTGTTGTAAATATCGTGTCATAAACATATAGTTGTAAGAGACAGTTATGGACAGTTCACCCTTCAGTGGGAGTATATTTGAATCTCCCGCTCCTGCCAATGTACCAGTTGGCGCTCCTGTGGCAACACTGCATAGAGAGCGCTAGTCATCAGGCTGAAGATCAGTGATGTATCGAAA
>PNEQ01130414.1:0-31633 GCA_003012365.1 Medauroidea extradentata | reverse complement strand
TTTTTTTTTTTTTTTTTTTTTTTTTTTTTTTTTTTTTTTTTTTTTTTTTTTTTTTTTTTTTTTTTTTTTTTTTTTTTTTTTTTTTTTTTTTTTTTTTTTTTTTTTTTTTTTTTTTTTTTTTTTTTTTTTTTTTTTTTTTTTTTTTTTTTTTTTTTTTTTTTTTTTTTTTTTTTTTTTTTTTTTTTTTTTTTTGTTTTTGTTTTTGCGTATGTAGACAATACTTCCAACTTCCAACCAAATATTTGTTTGTTACCTGAAATGTGGTAACATAACAATGTTTCATGCCGAAGAGAAAAGAACGCTTCTTAGCCCGTATAATAATAGTGTCATAATAAATTTTACCTTAGTTTCATTTAAGGTATTACAAATTTCTTCAAAATGTGCTGAACACCTTGAAAATATGGATTTATTTCTTAACATAAAAAAAAAGTCGTATTTCTTTGTTTGTATACAACATCTCAAACAATGCTAATTTAAACCACTTGAAGACAATGGAGACACATGAATTGCTTCGTTTAAGTAGTTCCTAGGTTAGCGTTTTACGCTGATTGTTTCAGTGTTACTTAATGTGCACATACTAAATAAATTACTGTATATTATCTTGTCCCTTATTCGAGACTTTGATTAACATTGACAGTGAATATTTGTCTATTTATGAGTAAAATTGTTTTGGTTCTCAATAAGAAATATGCAAGTAACATAAAAAATGACACTTCTCATTAAAACGTTAAAAAATACTTTGAAAAAAATTTGAAGAAACAATTCCAGTTTGATATCTGTAATGAAAGTCACACAGAAATGAACAAATTTACAAAACACTTATCTATCAGCTGTTCGAACTCTGGAAGTGTTCATTACACGATGAGCAAGCCTCTCGACATATTCCACTTTCATGGAAAACTAAATCAGTCTCAATTATCTCATCGTCACTTCAACCCCTGACGTAAGAACTGCTACCTTTCAGTTCTGCACAACAAATTTCCCTGCGGAACACACGTACATAATATTCCGAAACACGGTAACATACGAAGAACTTTGAAACTGGAGAAAAAACACTTGATCTTGTAATCTGTTCCGCTGTAATTTGATAAATCCACTTTTATGTAATAATTGTCTTTCAAAAATTTCCATTTTGGCAGTACCTGTACGAAGAAAACTTAACTCCGAAATCCTCAGCTGTTTCAATGTTTAAATAAAAAATAAACATATTTGAAAAAAAAAAATTAATGTATGACTTATATTTGCAATATTACTATCAGCAATTAGTGCGTAAAGAAAATTATACTTGAAAAAAAAATATATATATATGTGCGTATTAGTTAAATTTGACGCACTTAAATAAATTTCAATAAAAATTGTGTCAACATATATCACAACACCTAAAATTTATATCGGTTTTACAAGGTAATTATTTGTAGCCTAGTTTCCAAACGAAACCTTAGGAAAACCACATACAATTTTCTATTAAAACGCTTTATTCTAAGGTGGCAGCATTATTATTTCACAAAAAGGATTAGTTTAGAAATTGAGTTTTCAAGAGTCTCCTTTGTAGAATTATAAAAAATATGTTATTGTAAAGGAACAAACTTCTTACTATTTCAGAAACGCAGGCAAAAAATATTTATGATACATTTTTATGTTTAAAGTATAGATTAATTTTCAAACATAAATAGCAATTCTCGTCGAGAACAGTAACCTAAAAAATAACGTTTCCCCTCGTGTACTGGAATATTTTCTCTTTGATTTTATAAAACTTCAAAACAAATACTATAGTTACCTTAAATTGCTTACAAACATGTATGCATCAAGAAGAGCACTTTTTCTGTATAGTCACCAGTAAGTTTTGTATATTTAGGAATGGTTCTTGTTTGCTTGCAATCAGTTTCTTGTAAACTGTAAAGTTTTTTGTACTGCCACTTAAAATGTTTTCTACAGCCAGTTTCCCAGGAATTTTTTCCCCGTAAAAGTACAAAGTATTTTGTAAAATGTCACAGACCGTCGAAATGAATTTTGCTTCACGTTGATTTTTCAAATTGACTCTTATTCCATTCGTTCTTGTAGGTATTTGGTATACTTTACCACTTTATATGCACACACATGTACATACTATATATAGAGAGAGACACACACGCAAATATCACACACTTGACAATTGTGAATATGTGAAGTAATGCTGCTTTCTATTACACTTAACCATTTACAATAAAACCTCATTATTAGAGATGATGGTTTATCGCGGAAAAACTTGACTATTTGCTAGGCTTCAACATACGTTCAACTTATCAAAAGATTACTGGCTTTTCCTTGTACGTGGAGCTACTGCCCTATTTGACTGAACCAATAAGAATGCCGCTATTTTAATATTTAATGCACGTTATTGGTCTGCAGACAGCTACGTTGTGTCAGTGTTTTCAAGGCTATGTTGACGCAAAAGATTTTCGCGATATACCATCATCTCTACTCATTATCTAACACGCACGGCTAAATAATTACATGCACATAAAATAACGCAAAATAATGAAAACTTTACATCTACGATATATATATATATATATATATATATATATATATATATATATATATATATACACACACACACACACACACACACCATTACTATCAAGGATACAGAATAACCAAGACAAAACTATCAAACAAAAATGCTAGAGAGACATTTTATAATTTTCTTTAAAGTCACAGTTTGAACCTAAGAGGGCGTGGTACATAATTCAACGCTAATAGCATTAATCTATAATTGTCGGTTTCTTGAAGCCAATTTGCGAAAATTAAACAATAGCAATCCTAGACAATAGTTTTAGCCAACGTTCTAAATAAAATTGTTTCCAGTGTAACGAACTTATGAGGCACATTCTCTGACGCCGAAACCTCGTCCATTTAACTGCGGCGCAAGAGATCACGCGTAACGAATGAGTAATTAAGGGTAAATATTTACTCATAAAGTTGGCAAATACCATTATCTAGGATTGTCATTGAGTATTTTATTCATATTGGCTTCGAAAAAAGCGTAGAAATCAATTGACGTTTTCAGCGTTTATTTATCTACCATGCACTTTCATTTTCTTTAAAGTCGGCCCGCCTGACTGTCAAGTATTTTGGCATTAGATTACAAAATTATTCTCGTCAAACTACAATGACATTTTTTACAGCGTAGCCCAGTCAGTAGCCGTCAAAGTAACGGAATTTTCAGTCAGCAGAGTTCCGCAAATCAGGACCGGTGATTGCGGTTCCCCGAATCTGGCCCCCACCTACCTGCAAATATCTCCGCGACCATTATCCTCATGTTCCTCTCACACCGACCTCGCCCTCAGTTTTCTGCGCGTGCAAAACAGAGAGAGTGTTAGGGCCGACAACCAAGCGTGCTTCACACACGATCTAGCCTCTACAACCACCCAGCACGTTCAACCAGTGGCCACGATGGTCATATATTTTAAATGCCACGTTTGTTCCACTGAGCTGGAACTGAAAGACTGGGCAATCCAGATACCTTACTTGCCGAAGCCAAACTTAGAACTTTTTTGTATCCAATAAGTTGTTTCCCTGAAAATTTACTTCGTTTATGCACAGATGGTGAAAAATCGCGAGAATATTTTCTGCCAGCGGTTTCTCCAAACCAGAGTAGCGTCTTACGACTTGTATGATTGGCCGATGGTTATGGGGCACGGTGTAGATGTTTGCAGTCGAATCACAGATGTCCAAATGTAGCTCACCAGAATTATCATTGGCCCAGTTAAATATGGACCCACCAGTAACGAAAGATAAACGTCGGTAATGAATACATTACATTGTAGCCTAGCAGTCAACTGCTCCCGTGTTAAATACCGTACTAACTATATAGTATTCGAGTGGCTTCTCTAGTGTCAGTAGTAAAATGGCCATTGACACTTTTTGTGCTTTTAGTGTCCATTGTTGTGTTGCAGAGTATGTTTATTTGAGGATGAGTTTAAATGAATTCAATTACAAAATTTTAACATCGATATTACACTGTTTCTCACATGATGACCGAACGTACACAAGCTGGGCAGACTGAAGTATT
This sequence comes from Medauroidea extradentata, assembly GCA_003012365.1. Taxonomy (NCBI): domain Eukaryota; kingdom Metazoa; phylum Arthropoda; class Insecta; order Phasmatodea; family Phasmatidae; genus Medauroidea; species Medauroidea extradentata. The sequence continues at coordinate 27,579 of PNEQ01130414.1, read as the reverse complement.
AAAAAATGCTAGTTTTCACCGATGTATTTTAAGTCCGTGGATCGTACCAAAAGATACACTGAGCTGAAGTTTTCCCAAGCGCTGTAGTTTACCTAACCCTGCAATGTAGCATTAGACGAATGAGCTTGCAAAACTGCGTATTACTGTAACGTTCCAACTAATCGTGACTCTGAAAATTTTAAGGCGAAACTTAACGTTACATGAATGGTGATATAAATAACAGTTGAATAAGACGCACTTTTTCAACTATACTTGAGATCGCCTAAGTTCTTTCGTGCAAAAAAAACCTAATTTGAGATAATCCTATGGTAAACGTGGCGATGAAATTGTTTTGTCAAAAATTGCCACATAGATTAACTTTAAGCAGGAAAATGACTGTGCGAATTAGTTTACGCGCTGAACTAACATTTCCAAAAACAAAGCATTTGAATCTAACACATCTCTCCGGAAACTTGAATGTCCAAATAATTGTATGGAAATTAGATCATATATCCAGCAGGTGGTTTTCCTTACGTATCGAGGTTATTTTTTAGCTAGTTCAAATTTTTCTTCTTCCAGTGTACTTACCGACTTTATTTGGGGACAGCGAGATTGGCACTGTTTAATTTCGTTTTTTTTTTTTTTGCTGTAGAAAAGGGATAAATAAAATAAAAGAGGATGAATTGTTACTGATTTGTGCTCTAGATCTGTGATCATTCAGGCAGTTTTACGTTTAATTAACAAATAGTAAACGTGCAGGTATTTGGTATAAGTTTTAGTATGCCTAATAAAGTAATAACATTCTATTGGTAGTTTAAAAAATAGAGTGTATAGAAACGTACTAAATACTAAACAAGAATCGAAACCACTAAATATACACTGATTTCATTTATTTTTCAATAGGCCAATACGAAATAAGCAGTTTTAGTATGAAGAATGACATAGTGCGGTCATGTTCGGTATTTTAGTCATAGTCTAAATATTAGAAGAGACCTGTCAATACTTACACGCATTTTAAAATACTAATTTGTACATTTTGTAGCGTGTAATTTTCTTAATGTTAGCATAATGTTCCATTTGCAGAAAAATTGCAAAAACGAGAAATTCAAGCTAATTAGTTTCTATCATTGTCTGCGTGAGGTGTTTTTCAAAGTCACAGAAGAAAGCGATTGACAAGGTCGAAGTGTCTTTAAGGATAAAACAGTAAACCAGAGTGAAAACTTGTAACGTGAAGTTATTGATTGTGCAGTAACGTACCTGGCCGTGCGATGTGCTTGTGCGGAGTCTACTACTATGTAGTATCGGCTTAAGTGGACAGGTTATGTAAGTTAAGGGCGCAGTTCATCTCAGTTTTCAACGTCTTTTTTTATTTTTATATTTGTACCAGACATTTCTTCTTATTTTAGACGTAAATTGTGACTAAATCTTCCTCTTAGGAAATTTTTGTATCTCTCATAGTTTTTGCGTAATGAGTCGTAAACTTCAAAATTTGCACTTTACGGTTTTATGCACGCCACTAAAACCTACTGACATACCAAACCGAAAAAAATGCACAATGCATAACAATGTTGTAGGCTATGATTGGACATATATAAAACAAAAAATAAAATATTTTTGTATTTAATAAAAAGTGCTGAATTCTGAAATAAAAATTAAAAATTTCATGCATATATATATATATAAATTTCGTGTATATATATATATATATATATATATATATATATATATATATATATATATATATATATATATATATATATATATATATAAATGTCAACTCATAGCCTACAACATTGTTATACACTGTTAATTTTTTCGTTTTGGTACGTCAGTTAGTTTTAGTGGCGTGCATAAAACTGTAAAGTGCAAATTTTGACGTTTACAACTCATTACGCAAAAACTATAAGAGATACAAAAAGTACCTAAGAGGAAGATTTAGTTACAATTTATGTCTAAAATAAGAAAAAAATATCTGGTATAAATATAAAAATAATAAAAGGCTTTGAAAACTGAGGTGAACTGCCCTCTTAACCCTAAAAATCGTTCCAGGAGAAGTGAATGTCCTCCAATTTAACCACACACGTCAGGCAATCCTCTGCAGGCAGCACAGGTTGTTTGAACGACGGAGACACCACAGCGCCAGGAAGGCGCCAGGCCAAACTGTGTCCTCCGCGGGCGTGGTGACGTCACCACGGTTGAGGAAGTATTATTCAGCAGCAGCGGCTGTCCGCGACGTTACCGCTGCTCGTTGCGAGGGCTGTAAGCAGTCGTCGCCAAGCCACACGAGAAACAACTGAATACTGACATTTTAGATTTAAAGTCAGAAAAATTCGTACATATACGCGTGCAGGTAGCATATTTAACATAAATTCAGACCATTTTGACAGTTTAGACAATATATTCTGTTTACCATTTTTATGAATTTTTTTAGTTTATTACGTCTTTAAGGCGTTGATGCTTGTCTTACACTGGACCCATTACACATGATTACAACGAAAATAATACATTACATGGTTAAGAATAAGAATAAAAAATACTTAACAGTTAAGTTAGAACAATGATATATATGTGCACATACAAAAATAAAAATAGCCCATACATACACAGATAAATATACACACAAAACCAACCGGTTATCAATCTGAATCACACGCACACAAAACAAACCAATTTTCACTCTGCATCACACATACACAAAGCAAACCAGTTTTCAATCTGGATTTTTATACACGTATAACATATATATATATATATATATATATATATATATATATATATATATATATATATATATATATATATATATATATATAGCGAGAGAGAGAGAGAGAGACAAAATTTACAACAGCGGATTCTTATTGGCTCAGTCAAATAGGGTAACAGCTCCACGTACCTGCGAAAATCAATAATATTCTGGTAAGCTGAATGTACGTTGAAACCCAGCAAACGATCAAGTTTTCCCGCGATATATCAGCTTCTATAAGGATATTGTGTTTGTCACAGTATAGACCAACGTTTACTGAACATTCGGTGAAACTGGCATCTTAAGAAGCCGCGTCAATCAGGCTGAATATTTCTTAATTTCTTCCTGTTTATAATTTTAGCTATATGAAATTGAAAATATTACAGTGGGGACTTAGCGAAACACCTTCCCTTGTATTACGCACGTTATATACAAAATAACGAATTGTAATTTTTAAACTATTAAGACAAGTGAACTTATCGTATGATAGATACCTGTCATAAATTAATAAAAACTAAATAACAACAAGTGCAAATTGGGGTATAAAAATAAGCACACAGTCGTATAATGTAAGTTCGTATAAAGGAATATTTTCAATAATTTGTATATTGAAATTTAATAATTTTTCATGTGAGGTGATTCAGGCTCTTAAGTTGCTTTTAGTATCACATATTTCAACTGGCATTGTGTCAAACAGTATACTACACACCAAAAGTTCATGTGCCAGAACTTACTGAAGTGGTTGTGCAATTAAATACAAGTGGGACTAAAGTTTCGTTAAGGGGCCCGCCTCGTTGCCATAAAATCGCGCTGCAGCGTGTTTGAAGAATAAGTTTTATACTGAAACTAATACACGTGTGTATATGCCGTATGTCAATGAAAAGAACACACACTTCAGACGACTGCCCTGAAGTACTTTCAAGACAACACATGTATTAGAAATCCCCTTTTAGGGCACGTCAAAATGGGTTAACACGGGGTTTTCAGGCTGCTATATCGGAAAATATACTAACGTGATACATGTGAAACCACTTAAGGGCAGTCCATTGGACTTTAGTAAAGTGATTTCGTAAATAAAACAATAGGGTCACCACTTAAAGTCCCATAGGAAATTTGTTTTTTCGCTAAGACTGCACGCCTCACGCGTAGAGGCGACGCACCGTTGTATGGCCAAAACGACGTCACCCTTTGCACAATACCTCACTCACACAAACACATGTGCCACGAGGCGGGCCCCTTAACATCGAGGTCATTTATGGCAGAACCATAGTAACTATAAAGAAGGAGCAAATGAACTTAATTATAACGATTATTAATTTATGTAATATTTATTTGCTATTAAGTAAATTAATAGTATATATGTATTACTATGTATATAATTTTTGGTAAGTAAAATCATTATTTTGTAAACTAATTAATTTTACAAATTTAGTTATAGGCCAATTCGATTGTGTCAAAGTGTTTAAAACTATTTTGAAAATTGTACCAAAGTGTTATATTTATTATTTGTGTTGGTTAGATGTAAGGGAATGCATCATGACCCTAATATTGCCAGCTTAAGTAAAACATAAATAAATAAAATAAGATAGAATCAAAGAGCATAAAACGGACAGGTTGTCGACCATAGCCTACATAAAATAGAGAACTGCAAATTTTGCGTTATTTAATCTCAGACTAGACTGCACTGACATGTATATACCCGAGCATAATATGTGAAACCATTGGCCACGAACCTCTGTGTGATTTCATTTACGTGTGTGACCTAGGAGGTTGGCCACCCTACCTTTGAACTATCATTATTGGTCAGAAACATTCTACGCGGCAGACCACAATATTGTCGGACAATGGAACACGTCGTACGAGCCTACAGTCATTTGGAATTTAATCTGCTGGCATAGAAAGTTTGCAAATCTCTAGTAATACGCATTCACCTTAGCATGCGCCAGGGGTGACTTCGGAAACGTATGGTAAACCGTCTTATTAATCGCGGTGTGAGAAAGGCATAAATAAATAAATATATGGTGCGAACGAAAGAGAAATGGTCTTTAGGAGGATTGTTAGATAATTTAATTTAATTTTCAGGTTACTAGCCATAACTTTTATTCCAGTTGTACTATCCATATTTTCTCATTGACACAACATAGGATATATTCTTGATAAACTGTTTGACATAATTAATAATGGAATCTTTCATTAATTTGAAATGCAGAATAATTGCAAGAGGATTATAGGTTAAATTTCAAGAACGATTACAAATCCAATATAAGATAAACATATAAGATTATTACGAGCTCTAAAATCCATTGCAAATATATTCTGTGCCTCAACATTGCTACGTTTACCAAAACTATTTTAAATCCGAATTTATTGCAGAAAACCGATGAATAAAATTTAGCATCTATCTCTTCCCCCTTAAAGCTCGATTTCAGTCGCCATATTGAATTTTATTATTTTTCATTGTTTTGTAAGTCTGAGATTAAAATTTAAAATTGGCGATTACTCCGTAAATTCTATCTACTTTGTGCTACGGTACAGGCATGGAAATAGAACTAGTTATGTACAGTTATGTCGCAATTTGTTGGGCAAATTATGAATACAAAAAATTTTGCACACAGATTGCGGCGTAATTATAAGATAACTAAATCGCAAGGCCTGTACTGCAGCGAAATGTAAATATAATGTTTGAGGTATAATCAAATATTTAACATTTTTCTTCTTAGAATTAAAAAAAAAGCGAAAAATAATAAACTTCAATATGACGATTGAAACCGAGCCTTAAGGGTGCTGCCAGACTGGGAGCCCAGGTGCTACAAAGAATAAAAATATACACGTTGAATTATATTCGATTTGGCGCAGATCCTACATAAGTTCCACCGCTGACTTTGTCGTTCCTCTCGGCGCGGATCATATTACTATAGGATCTCCTAGGTTGTTTTCAAAATACCCTGAAAACGGTGAACAAATAAGTATTATCAAAAACATTCGAAAACATCACCTCATAAACATTTTCCTATATTTTCATTCCTGCAACAATATTCTCTTCTTTTTAGTGCAGAAAACGGTTTCAGTCCGAAAGCAATATTGTTAAAAATAACTGAGCTCCGCCAAGTATAATTAAATAATTAAATCCCTATCCTTTCTCACTCCACGACTTTTAAGTAGGCAGCGTCCTTAAGACCGAAATTTAGTTTCTACAGTATGTCCAATGTTATATGGTCCTTAGAAGTCACAATATTTACCACAGGACGTTATTCAGTCACGATACAATTATAAACTTCAATTCTTAAGACGGCCGCCTACCTAACGCTTCAAATGCGTTGCAGTGTATTCGTAAACAAGTTTTTTCTACGAAAATATTCCACTTGTGCCCATCGTGCCAACGTACGAAAAGAAAACACACTTCAGACAAGGTCGGAACCTCATTGTTATGACGCCACGTTCATTAAAAACACTATTACTAATCCCTCCAGCATGGCTAAGATCAGCCTTTTCAGTTCTTCAAAACGTACTTATCGGATGTTTGTGAAACTCAGATTGATACGTGCTCAGTGTCCCATAGTAAAAACGTTCGGCGGGAAGCTTGCACGCTATTTCAGCGCTTGGCTCGTTGAGGCGATATGACATATGATGCGCGCTTCAAGGTTGACATTATGTCTCCGTCATTTCTGAACCTATAACGCGCAGGTAGGTGGCGCCCTTAAGGCTCGGTTTCAGTTGCCATATTGAATTTGATTATTTTTCGCTTTTTTGGAATTATAATACGAAAAATTTTAAATATGCTATTACACCTCAAATTCTATTTACATTTCGCTACAGTACAGATATTGCGATTTAGCTGCTAACTTATAATTACGCCGCAACGTGTGCGGCAGATTTGTTTTGTGTTCATAATTTACCCGACAAATTGCGACCTAACCATACATTATTAGATCTATATTGCCATGCTTGTATTTAAGCTCAAGATAAATAGAATTTGCGGTATAGTCGCCGATTTAACATTTTTCTTCTCAGAATTCCAAAAAAAGCGAAAAATAATAAAATTCATTATGGCGGCTGAAACCGAGCCTTAATCAGGAAATATTCGCCAATATTTACGTAATCTTACTGAGTGAGAAATGCTTTGCTGAAGTGGCTGACATCCCTTTGATTTCTAAACTCTTGAGCGCTGGTTTGTACCGAACTACGATCCTCAGCAGTAATCCCCAACGAATGCTGTTCATTGGTCTGGCTGCAACAAATCAATAGCTGAATATTAAGAGAAGCATATCAGTGATTCAACTCAGATCGGACGTGTATGCTAGCAAAGCAGTTGGTGGTTGGAATTACTGCATGGTGGTAAAAAATTTTACGGCGGTAATTATCACTAATAATATTTCTGAATATTTTCCCTTTTTTATTTTTAATTAATTTATTAGTCATGAGTTTTTTAATGATTTGTATTTTATTAATAGCAAGGGTAAGGTAGCCTTTATCTGTAATTGGCTATTTGTCTCACAAACACATTAAAAAACTAGCATTTTTCCTACGTAAATTTAGTAAATATAATTTATAAAAACGAATAATGTGGTAGCGTAGCAATAAAAGCAATAGATCACTTTGTAAGCAAGTGATAAAAGTATAATTATAATTCAACTTGTTTTAATACAGAATCTTATCGAAATCGGCACCACTTCTGTCTTGATTGTGTGCCACATAATGTGCATTCTTGTGTGTTATGCAATTGTAGGTCGCTGCAATTAGAGGTGGTTCTATTAATACTGTTTTGTGAATATTTGTGTTAAATGCGCAAAGGGAATTAATATCGGTCAATCGTCACATAGAAGTGTAGAAAATAGTTTTTACAGTGTTGTGTTATTTTTTTTCAAACCAACATTTTCATGAGTTTGGCTAACTATAGACTTAATTAAATTTTATTTAATTCCGTTATTAGACAAAATTGTGTAATTTGCTATTATGAAGAAAAATAGTCAACACAGCAAGAAAGAACTACTTTCAACAGATCTAAATGGAAATTTTGATATATCTGCCCCCTTGTACGAACAGATAACTAATAATGCTCTCAAAAACTATATGTATAAATAAGAACCCACGACATTGTGATCTCGGTGGCCTACCCATATTACACTAATGCGAAATGAAGGTTAGACCAGTGATGATGAGCACACAGCCGCTGGCGTGACTCTCTCTCTCTCTCTCTCTCTCTCACTCTCTCTCTCTCTCTGAAAGTGCCGATATTGAGTGTATTAAAAACTTCGATGACCAGGAGTTCATGTGGTTTTCTTAGCCTTCTTGCGAGGGCTAAAAATTATTTTGCCGCATTGCAAATTCAATATTTACATAAAAATATAACGATTGAGAAAGAGGTATTTCGGGGATCTTAGAGTTGATTTTTAACAAAAATCTAAAAAGTGACATACTTTGTACTCTGGTTCTCGTTATTGAATATTCAAAATAGTCCCGTAAAGAATTTTTTTCCCTAGATTATACAACCAATAAATATAGAGATATTATGAGAAAATTAAAGAATCTTTCGTGTCACCGTATTACGCAAAACAGTCCTGCACCTTGTGTGATTAAGGGCGCGGTCACCTCAGTTTTCAACGCATTTTTTAAATGTTATATTTGTACCAGACATTTTTTTCTTATTTTAGACATAAATTGTGATTAAATCTTCCTCTTAGGAAATTTGTGTATCTCTCATAGTTTTTGTGTAATGAGTCGTAAACGGCAAAATTTGCAATTTACGGTTTTATGTACGCCACTAAAACCAACTGACCTACCAAACCGAAACATTTCACAGTTTATAGCATTGTTATAGGCTATGATTTGACAAATAAAAACAAAATAATATATTTATGCATTTTTAAAAAATGTTGAAATTTTTAAATCTTTATTTCAAAATTCAGAATTTTTTATTAAATACACAAATAGTTTTTAATTTAGATTTTATATATGTCAAATTATAGCTTACAACATTGTTATACAATGTGATATTTTTTCGGTTTGGTGTGTCAGTTGGTTTTAGTGGCGTACATAAAACCGTAAAGTGCAAATTTTGAGGTTTACGACACATTACGCGAAAACTATGAGAGATACACAAATTCCCTAATAGGAAGATTTAATCATAATTTATGTCTAAAATAAGAAAAAAATATCTGGTGCAAATATAAAAATTAAAAAAAAAAAAAAAAAAAAAGACGTTGAAAACTGAGGTTAACCGCGCCCTATGTGTTTGTTTAAAAACGCATCACAAATATCCAATAGCAACGCACCAGAGTTATCATTGGTCCAGTCAGATGGGGACAAGGCAATAACGAAAGGAGATCGTCAGGTGTGGACATGCTCTGTTTAAACCCAGCAAGCATTCAACATTTCCCGTCACAAATCAATCCTCCATCCCCCCCCCCCCGTAACCAAAGATAATAACAAATGTTTAAACGTTCTTACCCGGGTGCAGTAAGCACAGTTACAGAATAACGGTGTTATGCTGTTAATTCACGGGACGTTTGTGCGAGGAAATTATAAATGAAGTACACAAGCAGGTATAAATTATTAATGTTTAAGTTCTGGCAAAGTCGCTTTACAGATTTACAAATACATTTAATCTGAACGCCCTCTGTAGCGTGCAACACACTCATTATTATGAGAGGAGAGTTTCCCATTGGACGATGTTATGCATCACTAGAATATGTCCTGATTGTAACTTACGTAGAAATTATTATTCAACCTTGAATCAGTTTTAGAAATAAAATTGTCTCATATCCTGTGGACTTTAAAGAACGAAAATATTTCTTGTAAAACTGTTTCAAACCTAAAGTAATTTTAGCATATTTTACTGATACCTAGGGCCACGATTTTGTCGCGAAAAGATTTTTGCCCCACTTTGTTTCAGTGACTCACGTGCACATCGCAGTTCTGTTTCAAGGTTATTGGCAGCGTTTCTTTGTACAGACACGTTTCTCATTTGACTGCACCAATCAGAATAAGATTATTGTGAGTCTGTACGTCTATAATTTGCCAAGGCAAGTGAGAGTAAAATCATCCAACCACAGACGATGTAGCAGAGCTGCAGGTGTGCACATGACGCATCGAAACCAAATGTTGTAAAAATATTTTCGCCATAAAATCGCGACTCTACTGATACCTTACAATTGGTGTTTAGTCCACCGATGCATGACACCATCCAATTAGCAATAGACGTTCATGAGAAGAAACATTACAAAATTCATTCTGTAATTAATCTCTTTACAGTCGCTATTATCATGCATTTGGAGAACTTTCAAGTGCATGACTTTCAGAGTTCAACCTTAGTGAACTGTGTTAGGAATTGCGCAAATTTCCTAAAATCCTTTTCACAGTACAGTGCATGAAATATTCGCGTATTCCTTGGGCACAAACTAGAATGCAAAGAAGTGTTAGTTAGTGTAACGTCCACAACTGGTCCTAGACATAGGCTAAGTGAGATCTCCCTATAGGGCGACCAGCCTGTGACAAAGGGGATACCAAATGCAGGCATACTCATCATGTTGTATCACCGTACCAGTGAGCAGCCACTGGGTAGCTGTAATCTGATATTCTTGGAAGCTGATTAAAAGGTCAGAAAACCCGCGAATTTCCACGGTCCCTACCTATTTGATGTATTTTTTTCCCCTACAAATATCATTCCCCAATTAGCAAACATAAACTTTAGTGTGAAACTCGTGACGAGGACCCAAAAGTCAGTAAGGCAAAATGTGGAAACATTTCGACTTATAAGTCGTATTATCTGTTCACCCAGTCCTTAGGTCAAAATTAAACAGAAGCCTGTAATGATTATTTAAATACTTTAAATATCACTTTAAACGTCTAACTACTTTTCCAAATAAGTGTAAATTCCACAAGTCTTACGACCAGTTTTCAAGTTAAAATACTCGCAGTTTAGGACAGAGAGAATTATTACTATTTTTTTTTCAGAGGTTGGCTTCACCAGAGATCAGCTGACCTGTATAAGCCAGTCAGGAAACAGTACCGAGGTTGAGAGTTCAGTGCACGTGATCAGAACGCGCGTGTGTAGAGAGGGTTTAGGAACGCACCCGCCCGCTGTCGGTTCGAACCTCGTTGCAATCAGCGTAATGCGGAAGGCGGTGAAGGGGTTGGTAGGGGGAGGGGGTGGCTGTCTCTTCTGGTTCATCCCCTACATTCTCCTCCCCTCCCCCAGGGTTCATGACCGGCCCCACAACCCCTCAGCCCGGGCCAAAGCACGCTCTCATATTGACAAACAGTCCAGCACGACTAATGAATGCCATTAGGCATATGAGAACAGAGATCGGGCCTCGAGGACAGTTCGGGGGAGGTGGGAGGGGGCAGTTGCATGCCGGGAAGTATCAATCATGAGCGTGGACTTCCCCCGTCGCCCGCTTTGAGCCCCGGGCAGGGCATTCTCACTTCTCTACATTATTCCTTACGGGCGCCATGCCGAACGGAGGCGATTTCCGACCAACAGGGTCGCGATTCTCTTTCGCCTTCGTGTTTATCGCTGATAGGCCCTTTATTCCTACATTCCGTGGGTTGACACTGCTTGCAGATGCGCTGACCAGGGGTTATGTCTCCTGTGTTTCACGTTTCAGCATTGGCGAGGCTTGTGCCTAGTGAAATTACTGCTCTCTATTAAGATAGAACTATAGTCGCTTGCTCTGGTGCACTGTATCTGATTCTAAAATATGAAGAGTTTGTTAAATAGTGTTAAGAAACGGTCAAAAAGGTACAATTAAAATTGCATGTAAAATGGGCATGCTTATAATTTTTTAACACTGAAAAAAACTTTATTAAATTAAATTATTCACAACAAATTTATAACATTAATAAATTAATGCAAACTTGGCAAACTAAATGGCGAATTTCGTTGTGGAAGCTTCAGTAACAGCTCTTTGTGAGCAAATTTCCTCAGGCTATCAGCCACAATAACGCTTGTACGTAAGGACATAGTAAAATAATTTAAGAACTTATTAAGTATTGGGGAACCGCTGTCGTCGAGAGACCTCTCGCCTCCACCAAAACGTCCTGGGTTTGATTCTCCGTGGGTCCGTGCCTGGATTTTTGTACGTGGCTGCTTTTTTTCTCGGGTAACTCTCGTTTCTCCCACATTTTTCATTCCTTCGCTGCTCCCCACTCACCTCACCGCGTCCATGCCTCGGGCAGGAGGGCGACAGGCTTGTTCTCGTTTGTCGAGCAGCCAGCGCATCCTTCACCGCTGCCTACTGTCATACACATACTGACCCTGGCATAAGGTGTGAAATGCGTAGGCCTATGGTTTTTACTATCTACATTGACGTTTTTAGTAAAAACATTTATGGCGAAAAAAATGTACTTCAATGAAATGCAAAATTTACTGTAAACAAATTTATTGATATTTCCTTTAGCACAGACATAGACTAAATTATTGTGATGAGTAAGCTTGAAGAGGGTTTACACCCAAAATGTTGTTCCGGAAGAATTTTCGACGGAAATTCGCATTTTATTTTGCCAAAAATGAAGAAAACATCATTAACAACGTTTTAAAACCCGATAAAAATTGATTTAAAGGAACTAATGAAGTGGTTTAAAAATTATAAACACCCCTATTTAGTATAGAGCTTAAATTGTACAGTGCAGTGCTCCTCAGGCTGCTAATTTAACCTTAGATGTAGAAGAATCGGCGTTAGTGTGCGTACCCTTTGCTCCGTAAATAACTGCTATGAGAATACAGTATTTTAAAGGCCTTTATCCTCAGACTGCAAGTTTGGGAACATGGAGTGAAAATTATTTAAATTGTATTTTTTTACTCCGGCACTCAGTCTTCTAGAGGGGAAGGAGAACAGCACATCCTGACAACTGCAGTTCAGTTCTTTGGCTTTCGACACGAGTAGTAAAGTGCCACAGTGCGCGCTATTGGACTCCAACGAGCATGGTCGGAACTTAAGAGGGCGTGGTCGATGAGTAAGATCTAGGTTTTTTTGAAAGACAGTATAGAAAAAACTACAAAACTGCGATCCTTGATAATTATATTTGCCAACATTATGAGCAAACATTTCTCCAGAATGATGTATTTGTTAAGCGTAATTTCTTACGCCACAATTAAATGTACGAGATTTTGTCGTCGGAGATTGTTGTTCAGATAGGTTAATCAACAAATAATTTGCACAGAAATTTGGAAAAACTTATAGAGCCTATTCTAGGATTGCTGTGTTTTTATTTTTTATTATTTTTATTTTTGAAATTTGGCTTCGAGGAACCTACAATTCTAAACTGAAGGTTTTTGCGCTGAATTACATATCACGCACACTTAAGCGCGCTGTTTCTAAGGCAGTCACTTGCTAGCTCACCACTTGCATCACCTCTAAGGGCAAGATGCTTGATTCGACTCTACAGGTGTCTCTAGTCTCTTCAAACTCTTCTCTAAGGGCCTGGACCATTAACGGTGATGTAGTGTGTCGCAAGTGTTCTCGTTTACGTGAAACTGCTGTACTTTTGTTAGCCTACCTTCCGAAGGAAAAAATTAGGCTTATGAGATAACCTTCCTGTATGTGAGTGTACCTTCCTTTAAATTTCTTTCAACACGTGGAGCTAATGTCATCAAACTTGGTACCCATAGAGTATTTAGTAAACTGACTTGACTTTAATGTATTATGTTAATGTCGTATTCATGTGTTCGAAATGGCGGCTTTTTGAAATTTTTTTGATCACACTAGATATCTCAGGAGCTATTTATTTTCTTTTAAGATTTCCATCGAACGCGATATACATGTAGTACTTGTAAAAAAACTAGACTTTAAACTTTTTGAACATGCCTTGTTCATATTTTCAAATGTGATTTGACTTTTATGTATTTTACTCAAGCCGCGTTCATAGTTCACAATGGCTGTCATTTGAACATGTTTGGACGCACGAGATATCACAAGAACGATGCATCAGAGTTTCATCGAACCCGGTACTCATATAGTACTTATTACGGACTTTAATGCTTTTTGTTAATTTTGTGTTCGTATTTTCAAAATGGCTGTAATTTGAACATTTTTGTACACACACGATAACTTGAGAACCTGTATATTAGATTTTAATTAAACATGGTACTTTTATGTATTTTGTTCATGCCATATTTATAGATTCAATCTCTGGCAGTTGGAATAATTTTGGTCGTGAGATATATCCGCATAATAGTTTCTCAGAATTGGATCAAACCACTACACAACACTTTTAGTGCTTAGTTGAAATGACTTTTACGTATTTGTTCATGCCATGTTCATGTTTTTAAAATGTGTACCGTTTTAATTTTATTTCATCTCAAGCTATCAGAAGTATTAAGATTTTTTTAACTTGGCACATTTAAATAACTCAGGTTATTGCGTTGACAGTTCTTGCATTATTTTTATGTTGTGTTCCTATGACCGGAATGGTGGCTGTTTGAATATAGCTTGATCCCACGAATTACATAATGAAACCTATGTAAATTAATTTCATCACATTCGATATACACGTAGAAGTCGATACAGCAACATTATTTTGCTAAATACATATTAGTTTAATTTTTTTAATAAATGTAAGTCATTACACTTTTTTTTACTAAACAAGAAATCTGCGTAGTAGTTTTCCTACATTTCATCATATTCGTTACACAATTTGTACTAAATTAGGTAACATGACTTGACTCATTTATTAATTCTACGTTAAAAAAAATTGTCCGTCGCATGATCTCGAAGAAATCACGTCACGAATTTATAATTTCAATACACATATTTCTAAACTATTAGACTGACTGGAACCAAAATATAATTTTAGACTCATAAGTATCCAAACTTTAATTTAACAAGATCTAATTGTTGTAGGTATTCCGTGATAGGAGATAGTATGACATAAACAAGCATTTCTAGATATATATGACAGATTTGTCATTTTTGGATTATTTGGCACCATCATTGATGAAAGTAGGCTAATTTATTATGCTGGTAATTAATTTTTTCCAATTTGTTTGTCTATAAGAAAATGTATTCTTTAACTACGTAAACTTATATGTTTTACCAGTATTGTAAGAGCTGTTGTAGCCGAATTACCAGACCATTCGCTTCCCACCAAGGCGATCCGGGTTCGATTCCTTGCGGGGTCGCTCCCCTGATTTTCGAATTATGTTTACGGCACCACCTACCACGCGCTTCAAATTCGTTGCAGTGTGTTCGTAAATACATTTTTTTACGAAATTGTTCCACATGTGGCCATTGTGCCAATATACGAAAGTGAAAATCATTTCAGACAAGGATGAAATATCAGTGTTAAAATACCGTTCTCGTTAAAAACACTGTTACGAATCCCTCCAGCTTTCAGCAAATAAAATTATACCGGCCACAGTTCAAAATCTCGTGCTAAATATGGATCCGCGGAAATCATGCACGCTAGTTCAGCTCTTTGCTCGTTGTGGCGATGTGGCATTTGTTGTGTGCTTCAAGGTGGCTCTTACGGCTTCGTCGCTTCAGAGCATGTAATGCAGACTTAAGGATTGTTGAAATTATTACATACACGCACGTAACATTCTTTGAATGTTTCTGTTATAAGCAGACATCACTCATTCACGTTGAGCAGTCTTAGAAGAAACTTCATACGACTGAAGCATTGCACGCTCAGCGCCCTGACCTAGGTTATGTTCGGTCACCGTATGCTCTACTACCTAACTATACTTCCTGTCAGACTGACTCGCTAGTCAACTCACAGACCAAACCACTTAACAGATACATGTGGGTATTCCAGGATGGCTTTCACCGTAGGCTCTCTTCTTAAGGATTTTTTTTTTTCCGAAATTCAACTTTAAATTTTAAATGGAGTAAGACTCTTAAAAACTCATTTTCGCCGTAGAAAGTGAAACCAGTGGATCAAGGGAATAATATAATCCCCTAATGTTCAAATTTAATAGGAATAAAATTCAGCAGATGCCATTACATGCTAAGTAGAATTATTTATGTAATAGTACTGTTATGTCTGAAACTGTGCTGCCAATTTAAATTAACAAATCACACTATTTATAATATTTTTTGTTTTTATTCTTGATACTCCAAAAGACGAACCCCTCCAGCCGCCCAAGTTTTTCACGGATTCTTCAACGGCAGACAAATCTATTGAGATACCGTCCTCACATTTACTAATAAATAGGGACCTTCATTGTTGGCGGTTTGTTTTAGTGGCAAATGTGCACATCTGCAGCTTTACTTTACGGTCAGTTATTGGATGTTTTAACTCTCACGTGACTTAACGGCTTATTACATACCACAGACGTGTGCACAGTAGAAAAAGGTTTGTATACTTTTACGAAAAGATTCCTTGGAAACTAGTTTCCAAAAATTTTTTTTTGTAAGTTTACAAAAATATTGTAAACGTTGTAGAAAATTCTTGTAAATATACAAATATGTTTGTATATTTACAAACATTTTTATGTGTTTACAAGTAATAACTGTATGTATACAAATTACTTCTTGTGCATTTTACACCATTGATTGAAGAGTCAAATATTTTTTTTTTGGCAACCGGCTGCCAAAGAAGTTTTTTTTAATTTTGACATGCTGTAAAGGTTTATTTTGTTTCACATCCAACACTCTGTCCATAATTTTTTTTCTATTCCCGAAACGTAATTTGAAATTTTAGATAATTTTAATGACCTGCGACAGTTTTAAGAGCTTAGACTGATATAAATATTTTGACATCAGTTTACAAGATTTTTATTGTAAAAGTACGAATTATTTTACTGTGTGGTATAGCAATAATCTTGTTCGGGTTGGTTATATCCACAAAGACACTCTGCCAATTATAATGACGCAAAACTTCAGAATTGAACGAAAGGCACTGAAACAAGTTTATTGCAGAAATTTTTCCACGAAAATCACTGGGTCTGTACAAATAAATTAATTTTTAACTGTGCAGTGCGGTAAGATACAACCAATAAATAGGACCACTATATTATGGCGAAAATATTTTCCCACCAGTTTGTTTCAGCGTTTTATGTGCACATCTGCACCTCATCTTCATGGCCAGGGATTGGATGTTTTAACTCTCACGTTTTTTTAGGACTCTACTGGCAAATCACAGACGTCTGATATCACAGTTGCCTTGTTATTATTGGTGCAATAAAATGACAGACATGCCTGAACGAAAAACACGCTGCCAATAACCATGAAGCACAGCTGTCGACATTGAGGCACAGTGATGCAAATATCTTTCCGCAAGAAAATCGCAGCTCCATCAATGAATGTTTAATAAAATTAGGCACACATGTTTTTTTTCCCCGCAGATGGCAAGCAATATTTACTGTCTGAAGTGTGTATTATAAGATGTGCTTAGTAGCCCAGACGTACGACGGAGGAATGTATGAGAGTGGCTTCGTGGACCGCACAGTTGTCGAACTGGGTCAAGCTAGCCAAGCAGGCGTCAATAGACGTCGCGGCGCGGAAAACAAACGAGCGTCGTCAACTAATCAGCCTGGCCTGTGTTGTGTCCTGGGTCACTTGCCGGACGCTGGGAAAAACTTGGCGGCCGAGCCGGACGTACATTAATATGCATGCGTGCGGCGTTGAAACTTTCATTCAATCAGAGCCGGTTGATTTGTGTACGCGGGGGAGGGGAGGGGGGGAGTGAATCTCGTGTTTTCATTTTCGCGCGTGCCAGACGAGGACGCAAATAGAGAAATAGGGAGTGATAAACAAGGGAAATGGAGGAATAGAGGGAAAGAGGACAGCGGAGCCTGGACAGGGGAGTATGTTGCGGATTGGGGTGGTTCGAGGGGGGATGGGGTTATAATTCTCCAGCGCGGGTGCATGTGTACGTGGATTCTGTCCGTCACTGTCTTCATTAATTAATGTCACCCCCGTTCGCACGGCACCCTCCACCCCCCCCCCCAACCCTCAGGGGGGCACGTGTGTCCCCCCAGGGCTTCCTGCGATTTTTTTTTTTTTTTTCGAAATTCAATCGCCAACAGAAACAAAGGTTAGTAAACCACCGGAAAAACAGTTAAAATATTGAATAGGCGGTGTGATATGGAATGGAGAAGGGAAAGGGTGGATGTTGGGTGGCGCTGCATGATGGGAGTAATCAGCCATTCCATGCACTTGCTGCCACCCCGCTATTGCCATGCGCCCCTCCTGCTTCCCACACCCCTAACACTTCCACAAGCCAGGCCGCCAGCCCATGTCGCGTCCTGCAATAACGGGCCGCTGTGACGTGTGTAAAACACGGGACACGTAATCAGGGAGACCATCCCCCTTTCCCCCTGATTCTGATATACCACCTCCCCCCATCGCTGCTCTCTTTATCCTCCACCCCCTAAATCATACGCTCGACTCGTGCACGTCGTATTTATAGTGACGAGATAGTGTCTAGGTTGTGGGTACTGGTCGCTGCCCCGTTACAAGTGTGTGTCTATATATGTGTATATATATATATATATATATATATATATATATATATATATATATATATGCATACGTACACACACACATACAAGGGGCCGCGGTGGCCGATAGGTCAGACCTCTCGCCTCCCACCAAGGCGATCCGAGTTCGATTTCCGGCGGGGTTGGGCCTGGACATTCTCAAGCCCCGTCTATTTGTTCATTGTCTGCTGTTCCACTGAGTAACAGCTAGTGGACAGATAGTCGTGGATTGAGCATATACATAGTACAATTCACGGAGGTATCTGGAGAATTTTTTACCGGAAATTCCGTAAATCGACGGAGAAAATTTTTTACAGTGTACAAGTTGGCCAGTCACAGTAAGCAAGTCACCTTGAGCTAGAAGATCTACAACTTCTTGTTCATAACCGATAACTGTGAACTTTAGAGAAGTAGGTGTGGCCAGTCGGTAGCTTACAAGAAGCGAAGAACGAATTCTCCAGTAACACGATATCATTAACAAAAAAATACTTTTATTAGTTCAGTAGTTGCATGTTATGGGGCCTCCCTACCTGCTATTCAAATACGTTGCAGCGAGTTACGACTATTCTCTTTTTGACGAATTTATTTAACGCACATTATATCTGTATATCTACGAAACTTCAAACTATATCGCTATAGTTTTAAAATTCGACACGTTTATTGGAAACGTTATTTTCTGGCTTCTCAAACCGGCGAAAATTGGCTTTTTCAGACTGCCGTATCTGTAAAATTAACAATCGGATTCGAAAAACATAACCATAGATAAATGCGTTTGACTTTGACCTACACTGCCCACAAATAAAATAATGTGGCCATCGCTTAAAGTACCATGATAATAGTAAAGCAGTACACGCCATCTGAGTGGCTTGCGCGGAGAGGCAATGATGCATTACATACGTCAGTTAGTGGCACCCTTACCGCTCCTGCCTCACACAAAAAAAAAAAAACAACCTTTTTAGGGAGGCCCCTAACGGCACTTGCACTGTTAAAAATTTCCGTAAATTTACGGGCAATTTTACGGAGACGTCTGTTTAATTAACGGAAACATTATTTTCTAACACAGTTATAAATAATTATATTTCATTAATTAAACGTATGTAAAACTGCGAGAAGAAACTAAATAAATAACCGAACGCATTATTGCGCCTGCATCTTAAAGAAGTTACATAAATATGCAAGTTTACATAAGTGGAGCTAGTTGCCTTCCGTAAATTAACGGACACTTCTGGAGAATTTTTACCTGCACTTCTCCGTAAAACAACGGAAATGATTTTTAACAGTGCCACCCAATGATTGTGAGAATTTTTAGCAACTGCTGTTTAGTACTCCTTAGTAACATACTAAAAATTCCTCTTGCATTCAGTACAACTTGAAATACTCTCACATACACCGTTATAAATTTTAACGGAAATGTATCGCTAATAAACGGGAATAGTGTCCGTAAAAGTAAAATACGGAAATGTCTACAGTAAATGTACGTTACGGAATCATACGTAATGTACCTGTAAGTCTGCTGCGGACACTTGCACGGAAAAAATCGAAATTTATGGATTAGACAGACGTGAATATTACGGATATATTTTAATAACAACGCCGGTAAATCTGCAAATCTGTAGAAGTACAATTGTAGCATTATAGACGTGTAAATATGACTCAGTTCCGTGTGATGAAACTGTTTTACGGAAACTTTTGTTGGATTAAGAATTAAGTTTCCGTGAATTCACGGAGGTATCCGGAGCATTTTTTTTTTACCGGAAATTCCGTAAATCGACGGAGAAAATGTTTACAGTGTGCTTAGTCGGATTAACATCGCTTCCCATGAAACGCTGCAACTCTTCGCCAATGTTCACGCCTTTGTTGGTCTTCTGCTGAAGAGTGTTATGAAAATCAGTAAAATAAACAAATAAGTGTGGCTCACTTTGATCGTGTGCTCTGCAGCGAACCTAGAGCGGTGTTAACCCGCGATAGCCCACGGCTACGACGAGCTAGATAACGGCGCAGACGACATTAATAATGCGCTGCAATTATTGTGGGCGCTGCCCTGGTTGCACACGGCGTGGCGTGGGGATTCATTTGCCTCCACCCCCTCCATTTTCCGGATAACACACTCCTACCGGCCTAACAGCCTGCCCCTGACAGAACACAGGATCGGCAACCCGCACTCAACTCTATTATGCGCCGTGCTCTGTTTATACAGCTAGATACTGGATGTTCAATATTTGTACGGAATACTTTCCAGCTTATAGACCTTATTTCTTTAGACCGTTTGAGGTCCATTCAGCTTACTTTTGAAGACCATCTTGTCTGCATAATAAATAAATTAATAATAATTTATATTGTAGCCTTAAATGTTAATTGTGTCTACACACATTTAATATTACTAGAGACATCAAAAAATTCACGATATTGTTTGAATTACAGACGAAACTTATTTGATCTTACAGCTTTGAGCACAATCTGCGATATCATTGGCTAACGGCCGTTGTGCAACGTCATTTATGATGTATCTAACTTTATATGCAGTCGGTAGGGACCTGCGAATTGCGTGTTATTTTGTCGCAACAGCCTACTCTGCAAGCTGCTGTAATATAGTTTCACATCCACGGAAGTGTGACCAATCTTATGAAAAGCGTCTTTCTTGTGTGTGACATCACATAACGGCCAGCAGCCAATGACGTCATGCATAGATCCTCAGGTTTGTACATAGCAGCTAAGTCTGTCCTGTCAACAAACAGTAACGCTATTTCTGCAAGTCTATAGCAATTGGCAGGGACAAGAAAAATTGGCGTTCTGTGTTAGGCACACGCTCGAATTCTATAACAGTAGGCCAGAAGCTTTTTCGCAACTGACCCTCGACTCATTTAACATCCCCTGCAGGTTCCTGAGCTAATAATGAAGAAACAACTAAATGCAGTGTGAATCATGTGGTAGCACTGTGACTGCGACCAGGCAAGTTGCGTGTCGCAGAAAGTGTTTTAAGAGATTAATGACACGTTAAAGCAAACAAAATTTGCTTATTATTGGCATTTATAAATAACAAATACTTACTCGAACTTAGAAATAAGGCAATTAGGGTTAAATCAACTCTGTAATTTCATTTGTGGAAATGTATTTGCATTAACTAAATTAATGTTGTTAAGATAACAAAAATGTTTGTAGATTATTTTTCATAATTTTTAAATAAGGAAAACATGTCTACAAGTAAGAAATTTCATGTGAAGCACCTCATTAAATATTTTTTCGCTGATAATTGTTATAATTCTGTATGAATGGCATAAGTTAACATAACACGCTTCACATGAAATGTACAACATTTACGGAGATAACATAAGAAAGTTAACACAGTAAATATGCAGAGCCATACGATCATGATGAACAGTTTGTGACGCATTAGTTTGGCGTTTTATTATAATAGCGTAGGTAAGATTTGCTTTGACAAAATATTTTTTTGTAATACTGAAAATTTTATTCAAGTTTACGGTTATGTTCCATTCGCTCGTAAAGCCGTTTGTAACCAAAACATTAATTTTTTTCCGAAATATTTTTGAACTAGCAAACAATATAAGTTTTTTCCTCTAAAATAAATTTTGCATGTGCTCAGTAACATGTCAAACGCAATATGAAGATTATTAAACGATAACAATCTCTTTACTTAAAAGAACAATCTTGTGGATTTCGTAGCAATGACCAACTTAATTTGACCTTTAAATCCTTACAGTTCATGGCAGCTTATTTGCAGGTATAGAGCACCATTATGATATCTGCCAGCAAGCCTTATAAACATATCGGGGAAGGTATTGAAATACGCTTTTAATTGCAAATTCCCTAAAAAATATTCTCAGAATAGCATATTTACCTACGTAAATATCCCACTTCATATGAGGTATAATATCGCATTCCAAATATCACGCACGTTGGAAAAGTTCGTTTGGAGTCCTCCAGTGTGACTGGAAACCGCATTTCCTTCACAGCCGTATCTAAGAATATAAATATAAGATAGCGATACTATGGTTGATACCTTTGTTGATATTTGCTACTTACTCTCCACCAGTTACACTTTAAAATGTCTGGTTTACACTATCTGAAAATTCCTGAGAATGCCGTGTCTTAACATGATGCAACATGATGGGTGTGTAGCTTGATCGACAAGTATCACAACATGATAATTAAGAGTGCGTTGTATATAAATAAACGCTGAATACATCAATTTATTTCTACGCTTTTTTCTAAGATAACATGGATAAAATATTCAGTGACAATCCTAGATAATGGTATTTGCCAACTTTATTAGTAAATATTTATCCAGAATTACTAATTCATTACGCGTGATCTCTTGCGCCGCAGTTAAATGCACGAGGTTCCGGCGTCAGAGATTGTGCCTCACAAGTTCGTAACACTGGAAAGAATTTAGTTTAAAACGTTGGCTAAAACTATTGTCTAGGATTGCTATTGTTTAATTTTTTCAAATTGACTTCAAGAAACCTACAGTTATATATTAATGATTTTTGCGTTGAATTATGTACCACGCCCTCTTAAAGCACCACTTTCACTTTCTTTGCTACAAAACGGAATTTGTTGCGCCAAGACAAATTTTGTTTATAAATTAATGTCGTAAGGATAGTGAATCCCAAGGGGGACTGAATTGTTGCCCGTTGGGAGAGCAGCCCTGGAAGATTTTCTGAGAGTAGTGTATTTGTAAAACAACTGAAAGGATAGCTAGTACAGCAACAGAAAACGTGTTTGTTTTCGTTAATTTATAATCCTGAAAACTGGGTACCTGGAAGAGCAACCGATCAAGTCGTTTCTCAGAAACACAGTCAGAAAAATCCTTAAGGACTGCCCTTATAATAGGCAACAATTCAGCTTCTCCTTAACTCAACTTAACGTAATCTTAACCCTAACTAACATGAAGGACTGCCCTTCCAAGTGGCAACAATTCAGATGACCGATCCAATATGCCACTGCTGACAAAAAAAATCCTGAAGGTCTGCCCTTCGATAGACAACAATTCATCTTCTCCTTAAGGGCTTGTTCCCGAGTTTTTTTTCAGACTGGTGCCAAAAACTCAAATATTTTTTTAACGAAAAGTTTTGAAAAATTTGAGTCAATGTGCAATCACACGATGCACAATACTGTGAACGCGTTTTTTAAAATAATGTACCATTCGCCAGCAAAAAAAAAAATAATTTCCTTAATTTTTGCTTATTTTCACGACGAAAAACGCGGTATTTTGGGTAATGAAATCTAAAAAACCGTTTCGTATAATTCTACAAAAAAATTCAGCTACAAATTATAACATATAAGTGTCAAAATTGTGCAGCGAAATTTTGATATGAGTATTAGGTAGCAATAAAAAAATATTTTCGAAATCACTGTAAAACTCGGTAACAAGGCCTTAACTCAACCTAACGTAACCTTAACCATCCTAACATAACTAACGTGAAGGGCTGCCCTTCCAATGGGCAACAATTCAGCTTCTCCTTAACCCAACCTAACGTAACCTTAACCATTATAACTTAACTAACGTGAAGGTCTGCCCTTCCAACGGGGAACAATTCAGCTTAGCCAATCTAAAGGCACGGCATAACACATCGAGCGGTAGAATTCTGAACCGTAGGACACAACATTTTTCACATGTCACCAATCAGAAACGACGACGCAGAAATCAAGTACGGATCGATGTGGTGGGAAGCAGCTTATGTAACCACTACGCAACCTCGGTAAAGATACGACTTTTTTCTTTTTTTTTAAGACGAGCTTTATATTAAGAAAAACATTTCAGACATAAAAATTACGTACTCAAAGAAAACTAAGAAGATGTAAAAAAACCGAACTTCAAAGATAAGAATTTACGAACTTTGAAAGAACTGTGCAATGGGAGTTCATGACTAGATTCAGTTTCTTGGACGTACTCCATTGCAAAATTGAACGGCTGTCAAAGAAAAAACTAAACAAATAAAAGAAACCATAAAATAAGCAGAGTATGCTTAGTCAGCAAGATACAAACACAACATGAAATTCCAAGATGGAATCGGGTCAAATAAAAAAAATAAAAACGAGGAACAAGCAGATAATAAATGAAATTAAAACAAATAAAAAAAACCAAATATCATGCGACACAACGATGAGACTCGCTCTCGCACTCGTGTTCCTGAACCCTGTGTGTCTACCTGATGACGGGAACAGATTCCAGTTCCCGAAACGTCGTAACACTGTCTGTCTGGAAAATTAATGTGTTTTGTTTCGTCTCTTCATTGTGTCGTTTGTCTTGTCTGTATATGTCTGATATTTGTTGCGTTTTGTCTCGTCTACTTGTTGTGTTCTTTTGTTATTTTTTTGTTCGTGTCTGCCATATACTGTGTTTGTTGTTTCGTCTCATCGTTGTGTCGCATGTTATTTGGTTTTTTATTTTATTTGTTTTAATTACATTTATTATCTGCTTGTTCCTCGTTTTTATTATTTTTTTTACTTCACCCGATTCCATCTTGGAATTTCATGTTGTGTTTGTATCTTGCTGACTAAACATACTCTGCTTATTTTATGGTTTCTTTTATTTGTTTAGTTTTTTCTTTGACAGTCGTTCAATTTTGCAATGGAGTACGTCCAAGAAACTGAATCTAGTCATAAGATTTTACGCTTTTCTCTGCTGTAAGATAAAGCGTGAAAAAATGTTCTTCGTCCTAAATATGACGTTTTTACTGTGTAATTGGCCATCGCTTAAGGGGCCTGTCAGCCCAAGATGCCAAACAATGCGTTAAGATTTATCAGATGTTTTATTAAAAAGCCTTCTCAGCGTGCGTAAGTGACGTTTGTTTAGGGATAGCAGATAAGAAATGTTACATAAGTGTTTATGTTCCAGTATATCCTGTAATCTCTGGAGTAAATTATCTATGTGCGGAAAAGGCCAAACTGGGTAACATTTTACTGACGATGTTCTCACTTGTATAACCGTACATACAGGAAAGCTGTATAAATTTCATAAATTAATATAAAACATTTTTGATAAATGATCAACTTCTTAGGGGTCAGTTAGGGCAATTTTTGACACTAGTGTAGTTGTGACAGTGCTTCATTTTTAATGTTACGTACTCTAAAATGGATATGTGGAAAATACTCTATGTATCATACCAAATATGTAATTATTCCTTTATACATATTTCCGTTTTAAGTTCCTTTTTTCATATTTACAAGGTGCACATTTATAACTATCGTACAGTTTACAATAGCATTATCTAACCCACTACTACTTAAAAAATAATCTCCTTAAAAACATTTTCGAAGCATATTATATAAAGTACTCCTCCAAATTTAAAGTCATCTGATGCTATTGACCATTTTTAAGTTCGACCGAGATAAATATATACATGAATTGTTCATTAACACTGAAGAAAAAATCCCGCAGTGTGTTTCATTCTTACGAAATAACTGTATGTTCATAAAAAAATTTTAACGTGGACTGCGCAGTGTTTTCTTACCATCTTCTTGGATCTGGTTGGGACCTGTGACCCATTCATCCTTCAGTTTCATAAGTTAGTGTGAGTCTAATACGGATAATAACGTCGTTTGTAGTTATACAATCATATTTTACAAAAATAATCATGATCGAATAATCATTTAATAACAAATCTTTGTCAGGATTTTCTTGAGAACTTTTACTTACGTATTATAATTTTTTAGTTTTAAACCGTTATATTTGAAGATTATCTACGAATAACTAATTAATTTTGATATTAAAATCCTAAGCTCCGCAGCAGCATACTGAGTGGGCAAAACTCTTAGCAAAATGTGGTATAGTCCACTCGCGATAAAGTGAGCACTTAAACGCCTTTCGTTTTTGCTTATTTTCACCCAATTATTATATTTCTGTTGACCGTCATCGTATTTGAAAAGTAAAGTACAAAACAATGTTTATATTTTAATACGGCGTAATTTTATAAATTGGTTCAAAATAGTTTTATAGAAGAATGTTCAAGTGCTTACCTTATCGTGAAAGGCCTGTGATTATTTAACTAAGTAACACATAACACACACGTTTATGCTGAGGTGTGAAAGATAAACTGCTTGTAGCTTGACATTGTGTTACGTTATATGCCGTTACAAATTTAAACTCTTGCGTAAATAAATTCCATGACGACATTGATAATCGGTTAGAATAGATCGTGAAGGTAGTCCATTGTTACTCTTCGATCGTAATAGTGAGTTGAAAGACGTTCGTAATAAAGCCGCAGGTCTACCCTCAGTGTGGCACAAATATTCTCCCTCGTATGGATGGTCTTGCAGCCGACGGTAACGACCAGCTGTTTGTCTAAAATTCGTGGTCATCGATGTTTAACAGCAAACCAGTGTTTCACAGCTTGCTGTATAAATTAACAAGCGAGACGTGTAGAGCAGCGAAGAAGTGCGTGGTCTGTGATTAATTACCGCTTGCCTAGGCTCCTCCTCTGCCTAGCCTTCCAGGAAAATACGCCTCTGACAACCACAGGAAAACATATGCCAGGAGACCTCATTTTCCTGTCTCAGCTACTTATATATATATATATATATACACACATATGAGGAGCTTAGATTTACAGTGGTGTAAGTCAGTAAAAATAGTTTCCTCGTAAACATTTTTTTTTTAATTATATGTGTAAAATGCATTATATTCTTGCAATACTCAAACGGATTGCAGAAATTCAGTTACAGTTAAGAGAGACATATTTGTTACATAATGTTCTTTTGAAAAATGTGAATAATATTAATAAAAACGAGACACTGCTGAATAATTGTGACTTACATCACTATGAATCTGAGCCCCTTATATATAATATATTATATATATATATATATATATATATATATATATATATATATAAACACACGCATGAAAAAAAATATATATAAGGGGCTGAGATACATATGTTCAAACTCCTCAACTACTTCACTTAGGTATGTATATATGTAAACGTACTTACGCACGTACGTAACGATATATTTTGACATAAATTTACGTGATACGAGGACATGGTTGGAATCATACCATTGTAGCACTTCGTTACAAGTAACAAAATAACTACAGTGTAAAATAAAAACACAAAATAATCATGTAACTTACATAAAAACCAAGCCACATGGTTGATGTCAAATAAATGTGGGCCGGGGATGGGGGGTATTTGCAGTTTAGAAAAAAACGTTATAGGGTAAATTATTGTTACAAGTTTGAGAGCACAAACTTTATATGTGGGCAATTCCCATGAATTCTTTGGGATAGAGGTCTATAATTACAAATAAAAGAGTTAAATTAAGTACTGGATTTAATAGCTCACAAAGCTACGAAATACACAAAACAGTAATCAACTAGAACTCTCACAACACAATTAGTTATGCACACAATTACTCCTGTGTCACAGACACGTTACTTAACTTTGACAATTAAAGCACAAGAAAAGTCTACCAT